>PVHP010021554.1:0-29342 GCA_004024765.1 Zapus hudsonius | reverse complement strand
TGCGCCACCATGCCCAGCTATTATTTCTGTTTCATGACGGCAAAAAGAATAGCGGGGTATAGAAATATGTGATGCAGTGTAAACTTGAGCTGACATTTGGTTATGAAGAATCATGAGGACAATTTTATCAAATACACATGGCACTTAATTGAGTCAGGCAGTTTTAAGTGCATTAAATATGCTACATCATAGATCACTTTTTTTTTTTTTTTTTTCCAGGTAGGGTCTCACTCTAGTCCAGGTTGACCTGGAATTCACTATATCGTCTCAGGGTGGCCTTGAATTCACAGCGATCCTCCTACCTCTGCCTCCCGAGTACTGGGATTAAAGGCGTGCGCCACCACACCCGGCTTAAATATGCTACATCATTGAATGTTCATGACAATTCTTTCAACAGAAATATAGTGACTTGGTCTCTATCAGTGCCTGGGTTTTCTATGGCACAGATCATTTGATGATCTTGTTAAAGACCAGAGTCAGTAGACCCGTGATAGAACATAGAGTCCGCACTTCAGACTAGCTCCTGGTGATGGGGATGCTGGTCAGGACAGCACAGATGAGAAGGGAGGTTATTACTGCTACGCCACACTCATGGTCTCTAAGAGCCACCCCACAGATGTGCAGAATCATGGGTGAACATGATATCACCTACTCTTGATGTGCTTGAGAGAAAAGCTCAGAGGATGATGTGTTGATCTCTCTATCTGCAATTTTACTGAGTATTTCTGCTGATTTTTAGGAATCTTGCTGCTTCTGCTGTGACCCTCTGTGGACAGCCTGACTCTAGAAGAGAACCTGTGACGAGACATGCACACTCAGTGTCCTGTTCTCTCCAAGACTCACTCTTTTCCCTAGAACCCAAGACCCAGTAATCAGGTTTAAGAATCAGATTGGACACCTGTATCCTGAAAGACAGTTAATATATGCCTGGCCTTTCCAAAATAGCCAGTCATATATAATCCTCACAATTAATTCCTTAGGGAAAAAAATTCTGATTTTAAGAGTAAATGCTAATGAAAAAATCTCTTGGTAAAGAAGGAACAGAACAAATTATTTTCAATCAGTAATGACATAAATGTATGTGTTCCTAAGTTAAACACACATGTAAAAATTCCGTTAGTTATTCACACAAGTGTCCAATGAAATAGCAAAAACCTATACCTCAAATTTAACAAGGAACATACCAGAACTGGCATACTAGCCTATTTTTCCTCACTATAAATCAGCATAAACATGCAAAACTGCTAACCAAAATTAAGATGATATAACAGATTTTGGAGAGTAGGACAACACGACTTTTCTGTTCCTGAGTAGCTTTTTCTAGATGTAAACAGATTTTGGTGTTAATATTTGGCAATGATTTTGCCTCTAAAAGGCACAACTATCCATATCTGCAAGTTTCTAGTAGAATGTGAAAACCTTATTGCTAAGGTATTGTTATTTAAAATATCTCCATGCAAAAGTGTGAAGAGCAAATGAAACTTCTTTCTGAATGCAGGGATCAATGATGCAACCTAACAACACAGAGACAAGACAACACCCACTCAGAAAACTCCAGAACATGCATCACAACTGGACCCGAACATTGAAAAAAATACCTTCATTTTTGTCAGGTGATGATGAACCTAAAGCACAGAACAAGAACTCAGTATGCGGCGCGTCTTTTCTTTTCAGTTAGCTTTGAATCTACCCCCTGGTCATCCTCCTAACACGGGAGTGTGCAAGGACACACGCAGGAGGGAGGGATGGAGGGAGGGGCGGGAGGGCTGAGAAGCAGTACATACGCTGGGACTGAGACACCATTTTGGTTCGGCTTCTTCCTCTGGAATCCACCTTGGCATTCCCCATAGTAGCGAGTGGTGCTGAAAGCTTCGCTCTCACCCGGCCTGAGAAATAGAATATGCACAAAATGAACATTAACGGCATGCGCCACCATGCCTGGCTGCTGTTCTATTTCTCTTAGAAAGTTGAAACTAATTCATCTTTTTTTTGTTTGTTTGTTTTTTGTTTTTTCGAGGTAGGGTCTCGCTCTAGTCCAGGTTGACCTGGAATTCACTATGTAGTCTCAGGGTGGCCTTGAACTCAAGGCAATCCTCCTACCTCTGCCTCCCAAGTGCTGGGATTAAAGATGTGAGCCACCACGCCCGGCCCTAATTCATCTTTTGTGTATGAGAGATGATGTCTCATTCTGGCTGACCCAGGATTCCTTGGGCTTGCCAGGAGCTGGGACTGAGGTCACAAATACCAAGGCCAGTCTCAAGCTGATTTTCTTTTTCTTTCTTTCTTTTTTTAAATAACATTTTATTTATTTATTTATTTATTTATTTATTTATTTATTTATTTATTTGAGAGCCAAAAGAATGGGCACGCCAGGGAAACCATCCACTGCAAACAAACTCCAGACACACACACCACCACCTTGTGCATCTGGCTTTACATGGGTCCTGGGGAATCGAACTAGGGTCCTTCTGCTTTGCAGGCAAATGCCTTAATCACCTAGCCATCTCTCCAGCCCTCAAGCTGCTTTTCATATGTACTAAGATAACTTGCCTCCAAGGGTAAGAATAAAGTCAAGCTGTGGAAGATTTTCATCCTATGGTTGACATTAGTGAAGTTGTGATTATTATTAGAGACATACCTCTCATTTCTTATCTAGTAGTCTGAATTTTAAATTTCAGTTTTAGGAAATTAAGATGGTTCTCCAGTCTACCCCTAGTTTTAAATATAAGCTTAATCTTCAAAATAAAACCCCAAACGGTCCTGTTGACTAAAAATGTACCTTTTTTGTTTTTTTTTTCAAGGTAGGGTCTCACTGAAGCCCAGGCTGACCTGAAACTCTCTCTGTAGTCTCAGGCGGGCCGTGAACTCACAGCGATCCGCCTACCCCTGCCTCCCCAGTGCTGAGATTTAAGGCGTCCTGCTCAAATGTACTTTTAAAGGGATTTGCAGGCAATCGTGTTATTTGCAAAATAATCTTTTCAGGTCAGGTAACTACAGACGTAAGGTGTATCTACTGCTTTCTTCTAACCAACAAGGAGGGCATCTTTCACTTAAAATGTGTTTTGCCTCTCTCCCTTGGCTGCATTCCTTTCTCCTTTATCACTGCCTCATACCTCAATATAAAATAGACTACAAATACCCTCACTCTGCTACAAGAACACTTGAACCAAAGGAAATAAATGTGTTTATCTAAGTGCTTAAGTAAGCTTCCACAAGTGAAAACAGGGATGGTATTTTGTTGTTGTCGTTGCTATCTGAGAGAGGGTCTCACTCTATCCCAGGCTGGCCTGAACTCACCATGACCCTCCTACCTCAACTTCCCCACACCCAGCACCACCAGGTATTTTGCTGCTCTCAAACTGAACTGATATTATACTCGGAGAGTTCAGAATTCTTTTAAGTTACAATTTATAGGGAATCCATAAAATTCTGACTAGTCTAGTAAGTACAAACTGATTAAGAAAAAAATGTGAGGAGAGATAAATTAAAACATGAGGAACGAGTGAGGGAAGAGAAGAGAGTGATATGAACTATGAGAGAAAGAGAGACAAAAGCAGAAGCCTGTAAGCTTTCAAGGCCCCAGTGAGCCCATACTCCAGCTCCTCAGGCTGGTACAGTCTGTCTTGAGTAGATATAATTAATGTCCTTATGACTAAAAAGCATAATGAAGAGACCTAATTGTTACTTTTGAAATAAAGAACTTATCCACCTTTTACATAATTGGGACAAATATTTGATGCCAATATTTTAAAGTGTTTAGGCAACCACCAATCAGTGTCAGAAACCGTAGTGGGTTTTATTTTCCGTTTTTTTCAAAAGCTTTTGGTTTGTGTGTGGTGTACACACACATGTGTGTGCCCTGTGCTGAGGCCAGAGAAGAATGCTGTGTTTCTTCTTCTATCACTCCTCCAAACCTGGAGCTGCTTCCAGTTAGACTGGCTGACAACCCCTGTCTCTGCTTTGGACAGGACTGGGGTTACAGGCTTGTGGGGCCACACTCAGCTGTTCACATGGGTGCTGAGAATCAAAATCAGGGTGAATCTGGCCCTCTGAGGATCTCATACATGTATGGCAAGCACTCTTACCTGCTCAGCCATCTCGACAGCCCCCCACACCATTTTTTAAGACCCCAAGGGGTGACATTTAATTGCACACATGAGTTTGGGGTTAACACACCATTTTTTAAGACCCCAGGGGTGACACTTAATTGCACATAAGAGTTTGGGGCAATGGGTGGCATTTGCTCTGTCCATACACTTGTGCACTCCAGCCACTGCACAATATGCTCAGCACACCTGCACAAGCCTATCAAAATGGATCATTCCCTGAAAGAAAGGACCGGATCTGTCTCATTTGGCATTGAATCCTCCATTGAGCAATAATCATGTTGTATTTGGTAAATATTTGCTGAGCAAATGAATGAATGCAACAAAATAAAAATAAATAATATGAAATTAATTACATTACAGCAGGACTCTTGTCCCTGCAGTCAAATAGTTAGTGTTAGGGTTGACTTATGACCCCATGGCCTTTGAGTTAATCTGGTTCTTTTAGTGTTGGGGGAGGGCGGCTGTTTGTGCATGTGTGTCCGGGCACACATGCCACCACACCATATTTATTTTTGGAGACAAAGTCTCTCACTGAACCCAGAGGTCACTGATTTGGCCCAACTAACTGGACAGTGAGCCTGGAGACCCTCCTCTGGCTCCAGCACTGGGATTATAGGTGCATACTGCTGTCCCAGGCTTTTTACATAAATACTGGGAATTGGACCTCAAGTCCTCAAGTACTTTACCGACAGAGCCATCCCGACCTGGTCCCTCAATACTATTCTTGAAGCTGCAGAGATGGCTCAGCACAATCCATGTTTTTATAAAGTATTCCAATTTCCAATACACTCAATACAGAACCCCAAAAACTATTTGGTTTTATACACAAGAAAATGTCACCTGTGTACAACCCAGAAGGGAGAAAAAAATGTGTTTAAAAACAAAGGCAGCTTTCAGGCAGGATCAATCAAAATATTAAATTATTCTCCTATCTACAAATCCAAAAAGAATGATGTTATTTTATTTATTTATTTACTTATTTATTTATTTTACCCCCACTATCTCTCATGTCCCCTTCCCACTCCTCCGAACTCTGAAGGAATATCTGAAGGTCATTGACGAAGTAACGCACATGCAGCAGTTTTGCTGGATCTCAAACTCAATCTGAAGCAGTGACAAACTCCCTAGTTACTGATTCAGAAATGATACATTTCAAAAAAAGAGAAAAAAATTACTGAAACCCCAGTGACAGAGCAAATAACAACCACAAAGTTCCTGCAAACAGAAGTGCTGGTGTTAGCCAAAAACCAAAAGTGCAAAACAAAAGAAAAGCTATCTGTAATGTCATTATGGGGAGAAAATAAAATTATATACTAACTCTCTACTAGATATTAGACGTGTCAAGCAATGTTTTTCTGGCATGAGATGATCCAAGATACAAAGCAACAACTGCAGGATGAAGAATCCAAAAACAAAACAAAAAAAAGCAAACTAAAACAGTCCGCACATGTAACTAACACAGCTGATGAGGATGCAGAACCGACTGCAGCTGGCCGGCGACAAGGGTTTGCGGATGAATTAGCCATTTTAGTTTTAATGCTTAATTCCTACCAATGAAAAAGGAATGTAAGGGCATTTGTGTTACTGTAAGATGTTTATTTCTTACCATCTTCAGAAGCTGTTCCTAAATAAGAGAAATAAAACAGGATTTCAACACATTCTGAAAATGCTATCTCACAACCCCCTCCCAAGATTAAAATGAAAAGCTGAAAAGATAGCATAACTTTTACTCAGACTGAAATGAACTTTGGAAAGGTTCGCTTGGAGAAAAAAAAGAAGTTGAGAACTTTGAGTCACTGTACACACTGAAAGATTAAAGGCAGACAACTAAAAGTAGCAAAACACTTATAGGGAACATGTCTGTATTTCCTTCTCATTCTTCAATTTTAATAGGGTAAAATAAAATTAAGAAGTTAATCCCTCAAAAAAGATGCAGCTCTGTAATTAATTACTCTTCCTTGCAAATAAATATTTTTGCAGACTTTTCCAGAGTAGGAATATTTTCTGTGTTTTTTCAAAAGGTAGAAAAAAATGGACAAGTGTGGAAGTGAAATCCACGTGGGCGGCCTCGTTTGCCTAGTATTTTCATCAAAGCATGCGCACAGTCCCACCTGCCAGCTCACCTCACCGGCTGTTTACTCTGCACTGATGGACTGTCTCTAGAACACCGGCGACACCCATGACTCACCACTATGTCTCAGCGTTACTGTTACACTGAGGACGGAGCCTCAGTGAGAGTACAACTAAGTGATACACCTGACTCCTCCAACACAGATATTTCTGACCCAAATAAGAAAGCACTTTTTTTTGTTGCTTTTTCGAGGTAGGGTCTCGCTCTAGCCCAGGCTGACCTGGAATTCACTATGTATTTCAGGGTGGCCTCAGCTCATGGCCATCCTCCCACCTCTGCCTCCTGAGAGCTGGGTGGGACTAAAAGGTGTGTGCCACCATGCCTGGCCAAGAAAGTACTTTAATCAGAAAGTGATTTTCACTAAAATAAACTTTTAGGACAACTTTTTTAGAGTTTCTGCCCGACTTCATTTCTTTATTTTCTTTGTGAGTGTGGTCACATGTGACATGACACATGTACAGTCAGAGGACGACCTTGGGTGATGGTCCTCACTTTCCACCTTGCTTCAGGCAGGGTCTCTTGCTGTTTGTTCAATGCTGCCTGCGTGCAGCAGTTTCTGGGGGTTCACCTGTCTCTTCCTCCCATCTTGCCCTAGGAGGGCTGGGATTTCAGATGTTAGCTACTGTACGGGGCTTTATAAGTAGGTTCTGGGGATCTGAACTCAAGTTGTCATGTGTACGCAAGCAAGCAGCAACATGGTTTGTTGCCTGGTTACTTCCATACCCCAAATTACCTTCAACAATTTGCCTAAGCTATTTCTGCAAACAGGGTAGCTTAGGGCAACTCTTTGAACCATCTCTCTAGCCCCTCAGAATCATATTTCTAAGGACGTGTTTGAGATAACTGACAAGTTATAGCAGATAGCCACAACCTATTTGAGTAGACTAGAAAGTTAAATGGAAATACCTAACCTGAAATTCATCCAGTGAGTCACATACGTTATTTTCACATTAAGATTCTTGATAAATAAGTAGCATCTTGGAGAAAATGAAGGAAATGAACAAAGACCCAAACCCCATAAATGTGGAGTAGAATGAGAAAGGGAGGCTCTTACCATCCATCTTGTCAGAAGTGTCCTCTTTGGTGAAAGAGCAAGCAAAGAACAGAGGAAAACTTAGTATGTTAGAAAAAAGATTTTGTAATTCCTAGAAAAACATTTTTTAAAAGAAGACAGAATTCATTGTATAACTATGGTTCACTGCCTTGTTACTTCCACACCCCATCTTTGCTTTGAGCTTTCAGCCCCTGTAATATCTAGGAACTCTGTTTCACTACTTGATAGAGAAAGTAGTACAGCCATGCATCATGCAAACTGCTACTACTAAACTTGGCCTTTGGAGTTTGTGCGTAGTAGGACCCATGCTGCCTTTTGTTGTTTGTTTTTAAGGCAAAGTCTGCTATGTAGCCAGTCTGACTTAGAACTCACAGTTCTCCTGTCTCAGCTTCCTGACTGCAATCACAGGTATGTACCACCACACTGGCTGATGGTGCTCTTCCGGTCATCCTCTGGTAACAGCTTTGAGTGCTCCTTATACTAACGACAAGGTGAAAGCACAGGCTTTCTGGTGCCAGAGTGCTTTAGCAATTTGACTGAACTATTTCTACAAAAAGGGTGGTTTATGGCAAGCGCCTGTTTTCTCCTTGAGGCCTGTAAATTGTGTCTTTCTGTGTGAATACTGACCCTAGGTAACCAATTTCTACTCCCACTTCCCACCGGGACTCCAGTCTTAAGTAGCCCGTGAGGGCAGAAACACTGGTGCACACACTGCAGCAATTCATGACAGAGGAAGGGGCAGCCCCAAGCTCAGCTAGGAGGGAGAACCTGGAAAGTGTGTTCTAGACTCCTCCAGTCTCGCTATTCCCTGCTGCTTCTGCTGGGCAACATTTAACTCAGAACCTCAGTCATGGGCATGGCGCCTCTCGGTCCTGTGAATGCTCAAGTGAGTGGGCAGCTGGGTGACATCCTCCTCTTGTGCTCCCCACCCCATCCCACACCATGGCTGCCGAAAACCTAAGGCATGTCTTAATCCCGGACTCTGAACCCTCAGGCTGAATATCGTAACTTCATGATCACGCTCTTTGTCACAGACACCCCCCCACACACACAGTAGCACATCTGGATCTAGCCTTCCCCCCATTTCCTTCTGTTCTGTCTCTGTGAAACAGGCTCAGGCAGTGGCTCTTCCACATACACAACTAGCTCCCAGCAGTCTGCATCCCTTTCCTCAGCCATCCTGCAGGAACTTGGCTAAGGGTCTCCTAAGTGGACTTTTCTCAACTGACATATCACTTGAGCATACAACATATTTAACATGACCAAACTTAACAAAAAACAAAACAAAACAAAACAAAAAAAAAACAAGCCCCTGAACCTTTAATTACAGATCATTTCTACATGCTTTCAACCCTTTTCTTGGCCATCAAGCACAGGAATAATTCACAGATCCTCCTTTCAAAGCCTCCCCAACTGAAATCGGAATTATGTTCAAATGACCTCAATAAAACAATTTATTTTCTTTTTCCAAACAATTCCACAAACCCTCTTGCTGAGAATTCTTTTTTTTTTTTTTTTTTTTTTTGAGGTAGGATCTCGCTCTAGCCCAGGCTGTCTTGGAATTCACTCTGTAGTCTCAGGGTGGCCTCGAACTCACGGTGATCCTCCTACCTCTGCCTCCCGAGTGCTGGGATTAAAGGCATGCACTATCACACCCGGCTCTTGCTAAGAATTCTTACAAGCATGCATACTATAAGTAAACAATGTATCACTGGTCCGTCTGTGCTTCCAACATATGTACATCGCAGTTTCCTTCACATAAATTCCTGACCACTTTGTGTGACACCAAACTTCCTTCCAGAAAGCCCAAGGGTAAGTCTTAAAGTACTAATGACAAAGACAAAATAAAGAAAAATAAATAAAATAAACAAAACAAAACAAAAAAAAGAAGTAAACTATTAATGATATCTTTATTGCCAAGGAATTATATGCTTTTGAGAAAAAAAGCAAAAACAAACCAGTGGCAAATTTAAGAAATGTATAGAAGTTAAAATTGCTAGGCTTGTGTCTGTCTCTCTCCCATTTTATCCCAACTGCTTTCTAAATACTTCCAGTTTGTGGTCTTACAGCAACTCCAAGCTCCCAGTGCCGAAAGCTCTACAAACCTTCAGCTTCTCATCTCAGCACGCTGTCCAGAGACCCAGAGCCTCCAGCACAGGAGCACATGCTTCTTTCCACATCCCCAGTATCTAGCAGAAGGCTGGTCAAAAACTAAGTGTTCAAAAAGGGGTTGCTAGAGAAGAAATAAAATACTTATTCTAAACTATGTTGTTTGACCGTGATAGACAAAGGTTCGAAGTAGAAGAGACAGCCAATCAAAAATGTGTAAGAAGGTTGCATGGGGTGGGGAGTGGGATGGGCTAGAGTAGAGAAGGGTAAAGGGGATCTTTCATTTAACCCCTGAAGAGAGCCACAGAGAGGTAACTGCTCCTGAGTAGGATACCATCTTGTAGAAGCTCTCATGGGGGAAGGGTGACTTCCTCAGGATATTTTTATACGAAGATCATGTTTCCTGCATGATTTTACAGTGTCTTTTCAATCTAGAAACCTTCTATTTCTTCAATCTGCCCTGACTAAAACTTCAACAATAACGATGAATAGAAAAGCACCGACAGGTATTTCATCAAAAGTTACTGAGATGATCATTTGGTGTGTCTTCATTTAATTAATAAGGTACATTATGTTGATTGAATTTCATACCTTAATAATAGTATTTCTAACATAATCCTCTAAATGAATATGTTTTCTGACAGTTCTATCTTTGTATATAGTTCTCTGGTCCTTATGTATATGTTATACAATGTGATGAACTTGCCAAACATGTGTCAATCTTTGCTGATAACATGACTTTTTAATGTCTGCACAGTATATTAAGGACACACTATAACTTAACCATTCAGAGTTTGTTACATATAAAGGTTGGCTCTAAATATATATGTTACAATGAACATTGATTTCATTTCTTGGTATAATTATTTAAACAATGGCATTTGTTTGACAACAGCTAATGCTTAACACACTGTTACATTTATTCTTTTTCTTTCTTAGTTTTTTTTTTTTTCCGAGGTAGGGTCTCGCTCTAGTCCAGGCTGACCTGGAATTTACTGTGTAGTCTCAGGGTGGCCTTGAACTCACAGCAATCCTCCTACCTCTGCCTCCCGAGTGCTGGGATTAAAGGCGTGCGCCACCACGCCCAGCTCATTTATTCTTTTTCTGATCTACGTAAAATGCTTTCTGGAAAACATTTGAAAACTACTGGTATTTTAGCTTTTATGTAGTATATGGAAAAGATGGTCAAGGCTACTTGATTTCTTTTTTTTTCGAGGTAGGGTCTCACTCTAGCCCAGGCTGACCTGGAATTCACTATGTAGTCTCAGGGTGGCCTTGAATTCACAGTGATCCTCCTACCTCTGCCTCCCGAGTGCTGGAATTAAAGGTGTGTCCCACTGCACCTGGCTTCATATTTCCATATATTAGATTTAAATTCAAGAGACTTTTCTCTCAGTCTCTTAAATTCACATTCAGAAATTCTGTGATCTCAAATTAGATCAATACCTATCTCTGTTTCTAACAACTTGTTTTATGTTATTGCTCAAGATTTTGGTCATCTGAAATATATTTTTACATGGTGTTAGCAAGTTAACTTAATCTTACATCAAACTGTGAACTGTGTCCCTCATGCATCTAGTCTTTCCTTATAATTCTGAATGCATCTGTGCTGATTCCATTACACACGACATTCATGCCTCAAGCCTCTGCTTCTTCCTGTTCTAACACCTGCCTGCACAGCACTCCAGAGACACTGCCCAAGGGATGGGGACTGACTGCAGTTTACAACAGAGAAGAACAACACGAAAACCAGCCCAAGCTTCCACAATGAAGCACATGAAAGGGTGCAGAAAAACCACACTCTGGATAGCACCTGGAATATACATTTATGTTTTCATCACACAGACAAGCTCTGCAGTTCCCATGTCCTCAAGGGCTTCAAATTCTTGGTAAAGGAACAGAAGAAAGAAAAGAGAGAAGCTGGTTACAAAGCCACTGCCTTCCCAATCCCAATGAGTAACCAATGGGAAGGTGTGGAAAAGGGGGCCGAGAAACAAGGCAGCTCAGGCGCTTCAGGACTCCGCCTCCAGCACTCCCACGTGCATCATCCTTAACTTGCAAGAATGAAGTAGACATGAATGTGGCATGTCCCTTTTCTTCACTGAGACCAAGGCAGGAGTGGAATGTAGCGTCTTACCTAGGGATGCATAGGAACCTGGGTTCAGGGCACCTGCCCCTAACCGCCCACTCCGCACAGCCTGTCCAGCGGCGTGATGGGCCTTGGCACCAGCCGCAGCGTTGACATCAATGTCACTGCGAGAACGCTGCAGGCTTCCGGGAAGGGAACCGGCTTTGCTGCAGCTCACCGACACTATGGGAGAATGGGAGAAAAATTAACCCGTGTTATCACATCATTAAAACGGCACAAACTTGAAACCATCCAAGCTAGCACTCAGATGACATATGAACAACAGGGAAGCAGAGGCCAAGCAGTATCAGAATGCTGTCTGGAAGCCAGAACGCCTCAGGCTTGGCACTCCGAAGAGCTAAGCTCTCATGGCAAATTTCACTACTATTTTGACTCATTCTTTTTCTCATAAAAGAAAAAAAAATGACACATTTTGACTGCAAATTTCAGAGGATTGTTCAGTAGATAAGAGAAGAAACACAACCGAGTCAAGAAAATCAAACACTACAATACAAATATGAGAGTGACAATAACGTTTTTTACTATTGGAAAGTGCAAGGAAAGCTGATGCAAGAAAAGATATTCAGAAATTAATGAAAGGCTTGTCATCTTTAGACAATGCAAATTAAGTCATTAAAATTCTAAAATGCAGTGCTTCCGTCTTCCAAAGGAGTTTCTAAATGAGTGGTCCTGAGCAATATTCCTGCACACATCTCAAAGGAATAAAAAAGAAGAGAACACACAGTGCTGCATCGGAAAGCAAGTACTGCTTCCCTGTGCTTTGGCTCATCACATCACATGCTCTCACACGGTCACAGTGTGCACGCACGTGGCACTGGGCAGAAAGATGGTTTTCTCATTGTGGGTCACATCTAGCAGTCTAAAGGCTACTTACTTACTGCAGAGAGCAAACAGGTGATGACTCATATTTAAAGGCAGTTACCTCTTCCAGCCACTGCTGACGGGTTGGCTGTGGACCATTTGGAAGAAAAGGGACGACTAGAAGGTGAGAAGAAATGATGGGTAAGAAGACTGACTACCATTCCTTCAAAAACAAATGTAGTTTTCTAGGAAGTACAGAAACTTTCCTTTGCAAAACTGTTTTAAAACTTGCCTGCAAAGCCTACACCCTGGGTTCAACTCCCCAAGTAACCATGTAAAGCCGGATACACAGAATGGCACATGCACCTAGAGTCACGTTTGCAGGGGCAAGAGGCCCTGGCATGCCCAGTCTCTCTTTCTCTCAAATAAATAAATATTTAAAAACAATAGTTGTTTTCAAGAACAGTCATCAAATATCAATGATTTCTTAGTCAGCTGTAAAGTATAAGAATGAAGAAACTGGTAATGAACAGATGGTGAGCTCTGTAGAAGGCCAGGCTGCTGTTGTTCACTGAGGTCTTTAGTGCACAGCATGGTGCCTGTCATAGACAAGGCAGTATTAGCACCCTTCATCAGTAGTATCCTGGGAAGTTTGCCTCAGAAGGAGAAAAAGGGAGCATAATTATTACCAGCAGCTCAGCACACCAAGAGTGAGAGCCAGTATGAAAACAAAACAAAACAAACAACAAAAACACTAAACAAAATAAATCAAATGAAAAGGTCTCAAATAGAAAACAGAAAATTGCAGTCAGGTTAATATTCTGTGAGTTGGTATTCCTTAGGGAAACATCAAAGGTGGCACAGGGCACAAGCCCATAGAGTGGACAGAGAGCCACTGCTAGAAACAGAAAGGACATTAAGAAATTTTAATAGTCTCACAGGTCTAGAGAGAGAAAACAAGGTTACCAACTACAAAGCAGTACAGCCACTGTCATAGTGAGAAAGGAATAAAGAGAAACTAAACTACTTTTCCTTCTTAAAGGATTTCGGGAATTTTTAAGGTGTGTAAAAGCACAGGAAGTAAAGCAGCCAAATGTTCACCAGCTCCCCAGGGCTGTGTAAGGCAGGATGGCGTGTGTGTGCGTGCATGCGTGTGTGTGCGCGTGCGCGTGCGTGTGTGTGTGTGTGTGTGTGTGTGTGTGTGTGTGTGTGTGTTCGAAAGCCTGTGTATAAGGGCCTCTTGCCACTTCAAATGCTCTCCAGCCACCTGTGCCACCTTTGTGTTTGGCTTAATGTGGGTGCTGAGGCATTAACTTAGACTGGCAGACTTGGCAAATGCTTTAACTGATAAGCCATCTCAGCAGCTCTGTAAATATGACTTCTGAGTCACCATTACACCCCCCCCCCATATCATGTCCTAGGAATGAACTACTTACTACATGACTTATTTTATAGAACTGAACAATGTATAGAAATCAGCATTTTCTATACTGTTACAGACATGAACATACAGAAGCAAAATATGAATCATTAATGCCTTAAACTAAACTCAAGGAGTAAACTAGCTGTAATTCAGCCCTCAAGATAACAGACCCAAGAAGCATGTACAACAAGGTCACCATTTTCTCAAGGCTTAGGAGAAGCAGACAGGGGGAGCTAATAAATCACCCCACCTCATAGAGCTGCAAAGAGGGACAGATGGCAATGGTCATGTGGGTGGCCTTACTTGAGACTTTCCTGTGAGCTGGATGAGGACCTGTCTGACTGTGGGAGAGAGGCCACACTGCCAGAGCTCTTTAAGTAAGTCTGGAGACTTTTCTGATAGGACGGCTCAAGGGAGTTATATAACGTTTCAGCTTCGCCAGGGAAGTGGTTTCTAAGACCCATGTATGTCCTGCAAAGAAAGAAAATAAAAAGAGGTGAACAGCAGGTTTACCTGCTGGGCTTCAGCAGTGAAATGTGTCCACTGAGGAAGGATGAGGAGGAACTCACGGGTTTTCACACAGTTACCATGTGCCAGGTGAATACTTTCTAAACCATATCTCCAATGGGAAGACTGTAGGGCTCGGAGCAAAGCAGGCTTCGGCTCAACTCCCAGTGATGCCACCTAGTTTATGTGCACTTGAGTAAATCCCAAACCTCCAGGCTTCAGATGCCATCAATGGAGGCAAAAGCACCCTTGTAGGATTATCTTAAGGAGAAAAAAATGAACAACTAATGTTCACCAAGGGGCCCACACAGTACTAGGTCCTGACAATGAGGGCGAGTGCATGATGGTGGAGTAATACTGATGACCGTACACATGCCCACTTCAGCAGGTTGTCAGATGTCCAGTGAGATTTAATGGATTAAAATCAACCTCCATTTTGCTGAGGAGTTAGAGTCAAATGGAAGACTCAGGTCATCACAGATAATTTCATCTCTCAATAAAATTCTTTTTTAAAAAAAATAACAACTCATTGTTTGCCCACTAAATAATGTAACTCATTATGGGCAATAAATACATATATTAGAATTAAAAAAAAAATCACTGTTTAAATTGTCACAAGCCAGCAGACTTACTTTCTTGCCTCCACTCTGGCCTCAGCATCAGCATCATGAATTCCCTTCTTAATAGTTTCAACCAAGACAGCTGCATGTCTACAGAATAAACACAACTTTAGACTTGGGTGTGAGATTGCATATTTCACCACAAATCATAGTTATTCCCATATGTTAAACGTTTCTCCCAAAGGAATACTAACAAAGTTAATTACTAAAAGCAAGATTTTTTTCTTTTTCCTTGAAGATAGAATCTTGTTATCCCAGCTGGCCAGGTACTATGTAGATCAGGATGACCTCAAAATCATGGCCGTCCTCCTGCCTCAATCTCCAGGGAGCTGGGATTACAGGTGTGCACTACTACAGCCTGCTTCTTTTCCTTTCATCTTTTTATCTTTTGAGATGAAGTCTTGCTGTGGTGCTCCGGCTACCTGGAGTCGGTCCCTCCTCCTCAGCCTCCCAAGTGGCTGGAACTAACAGCTGTGGCTTGGCTCAAAGACTGAAGGGCTGCCGGGCGTGGTGGCGCACACCTTTAATCCCAGCACTCAGGAGGCAAAGGTAGGAGGATTGCCGTGAGTTCAAGGCCACCTGAGACTACATAGTGAATTTCAGGTCAGCCAGGACTAGAACGAGACCCTACCTCAAAAAGCTGAAAAACAAACAAACAAAAAAAGACTAAAGGGCTGTCCAATAAGCTGCCCCACACATTTCACACTTATTGTTGTTTGATAATTCAATGACTATACATTTGAAAATAATTTTTTTTATAAATTCCAGACATGTAGGACTTAAATTTAAATTTTAAAAAGTTTTTATTTATTTGCAAACAGAGAGAGAGAGAAAGGAAAGAGAGACAGACAGAGAGAATGGGCACTGGGGAATCAAACCCAGGTCCTTAGGCTTTTCAGGCAAGTGTCTTAATCACTGAGCCACCTCTCAGCCCAAAATTTAAAACTTTTAACAAATTTGAGAAAAATCAAAATTATAAGTGTGATCTGTTATGACCTGACCAAACTGAATCATGGCTACCACAAAAAACTATAGGGAAGCTTGGAATTATACCATATTTATATCAAACAACATTATTAATTTTTAAAAAATGAATGTAGGGCTGGAAAGATGGCTCAGCAGCTAAGGTGCTAATAACCTGGGTTCGATTTCCTCAGTACATAAAGCCAGATGCGCAAGGTGGCACATGCATCTGGAGTTCATTTGCCGTAGCTAGAGACCCTGACACATCCATTCTCTGTCTCTCTCTCAATATATCTCTCTCTGCTTGCAAATAAATAAATAAAAACATTTTTTAAAAAATGAATTGCGGAGGCTAGAAAGATGGTGCAGAGGTGTTGACCTGAGTTCAATTCCCTAGCTACATGTGTAAGCCTGACACAAAGGCACAAGCGTAGGCTATTCATCTACAATGGCAAAAGGCCCTTTTGTGTGTGCACAAACACACATACACAAATAAAACAGTGAAGAATTCCATTAAAACAGAAACTTTGTAACATACTCATTATAAATTCAGTTGTATATTTGTATATTACACTTCAAAAACTTGAAGATAATAAAAAATTATATACATATATTTATTTTTATTATATATATTATTATTAATGTTATTATATGGCCATGCAAACAGCCAGCTGCTTTCATTTTTCTTTCCTTCATCTCAGAGGTATATTACATAGTGTCCAGTATTTTACTTGATCTGTTAACTGGTGTGGAGAAATTTTCTAATCAAGCATGCTGGCCTGGGTTCAATTCCCCAGCACCCAGACAGACAGATGTACTAAGTGGTACATGCTTCTGGAGTTCATATGCAGTGGCAAGAGGCCCTGTGTTCCTATATTTTACCTATCTCTTTGTCTCTCTCTCTCTCTCTCTCTAAAAAAAAATAAGTAAAGGGCTAGAGAGATGGCTTATCAGTTAAGGCACTTGCCTGCAAAGCAGAAGGACCCAAGTTTGATTTCCCAGTGCCTACATAAAGCCAGATATACAAGGTGGGGCATGTGTCTGGAGTTCATTTATAGTAGCTGGAGGCCCTGGCATGCCCATTCTTTCTTTCTCTCTCTCTGTCTCTGTCTCCCTTTCTCTCTCTCTCAAATAAATAGTTTAGTTTTAAAAAATAAGCGAATAAAAATATTTTTAAAAAATGTCTTCCCTGTAAAAGAAACACTTTCCTTCTATGTTAAATTATTCATTATATGATGGATTACAGTTTAGGAAACCTAGCTCACATGATTAGACATGCATTTTAAAATTTCTGCCCAATTAAACTTGGAGGCTCTTATCTATATATAACCCATTCTACTTAAGGAACCCTCCCCAACCAACCAAAAAAAAAAAGCAAAACCAAACAAACTACAGTATTAACAGGATGAACACACGAGGAACTTCCACAGCAGCACAGCTATAAAGGAGAAAAGCCAGGACAAATAACCTTTACAAAATGAGAAGCCATCTAACGCCAATACTTTCAGCTGCTTAAGAGATCGTGACAGTGGGAGGAGGGAGGTGGGAGAAAGAAAGAAGAGAGGAGGTACACACCTTTCTAAAGAATGAGTCTGCCACTCTTGTAGTAACAGATCTAAGAATTCAAATGAACGCCTGGAAAAATAAAAGTAAAATTATAACTAAATGTTGTATTGAACATTATACTTTTTAAAAAATAAATGCTTTGGAGCCAGGCGTGGTGGCGCACGCCTTTAATCCCAGCACCCGGGAGGCAGAGGTAGGAGGATCACCATGAGTTCAAGGCCACCCTGAGACTACATAGTGAATTCCAGGTCAGCCTGGGCTAGAGTGAGACCCTACCTCGAAAAACAAAAAACAAAAAACAAAAAAAATCTCTTCTAAACACTAGACAATGAAGATATGTATTGATGACTAAGAAATCACTGTGAGTTCAAGGCCAGCCTGGGTACACATGTACACACACGTACACACGTACACACACACACACACACACACCCTGCTCTGGGACAGGGTCTCATGTATCCCAGGCTGACTTCAAACACCCCCTCCTACTCCCATGTAACAGATTCAATTCTGATCTTTTTGCCTCCACTCCTGAAGTAATGTCATTATAGGTGTGTGTTACCACTCCTGGTTATGTGGTGGCCTTGAACATGCCTGCCAAGTGCTCTACTTCTAATCTATTCTCCCAGTCTCTCAGCTTTATTTTATTTTATTTTATTTTATTTTTTTGAGGTAGGGTCTCGCTCTAGTCCAGGCTGAGCAGGAATTCACTATGTAGTCTCAGGGTGGCCTTGAACTCCTACCTCTGCCTCCCGAGTGCTGGGATTAAAGGCGTGCGCCACCACGCCCAGCCATAATGCGATTTTTATGGAAGGGAATTTAGGAAACTATAACCATTGATGCATTCACTAAACTAAGAATTAAGTATATATAATCTGATGTTAAATTAAGACTAAAATGTGTTTTCCTACAGACTTACCTCCTCACAGGCACTGACTTTGATGTGCAGTTGCTCGTGATTAAAGGGATGAGTCTGGGGACGTGAGTATGCTGAAAAAGACCAGCAGAGAAGCATGAAAAGTACTGCGGGCTTGTCCTGAGTCTTACAGTCCAGTCCAGCACTCAATTCAAGTTGGATTTTGAGAGAATTTTCCAAATTAAAACAATGGCAGTGATGATACAGGTCCATAGAACAGCTGTGGATGTAGGGATGTAGGGAGGTGGGAGGGAGCACGAGCAGAAATCAAGGGCCCCTGTGGTAACAGCTAGTTCACCACATCAGAGCAGTAACTACTGCGCATGCCCTGCACTTTGAAAGGGCGGTGCTGACAGAACTTTCCTCGGGCTGAAGCTCTATAATCAGGGAGCTCAGCAGATAGCATATCCTGGCTTCTGATTCGTAGGCTTCTCTTGAGAAACTAAAATCCTCACCTGAATGGATACAGAACAAAATAATCACCTAAGCACGCATGTCTCGGCTGAGCTACCTAGGAAGGAAAGGAGACAGCAGGAGCTTGCTGCACAGAAGTGTGTGTCACACGGGTGTCTGCCATGGCTAGGGAAACTGTCCACGGGCCTGGAGCTGGTCATCTGTCACATTCAGCATGGAAGGGCTGTGAGGACCTGTTCCTATCCAAAAAAAGCCCATTCCCCAAACATTTATATGGATAGAACCTGGCCACACCAATTAAAAATTGGTAGGTTGTAGCCTACCAATAAAGTAATCTGTTACTTCTGTTAATGGCTAAAATGTATTTGTTAGATGTAATTTAATTATCAAGGGGGGAAATGATAACTAATGTACTTTTTTAGATTTTATTTTTGTTTGTCTATGTAGTCCGGGATAGTCTTGAACTGGTGTGATCATTCTGCCTTGACTGCCCTGGTTCTGGGATTACAGGTGTGTACCACCAAGCCAGGCAAAATGTTCACATTTTAAGAAGCAAGACAGAGTAAATTGGGAGAGGCATAGTGGTGCTCACCTTTAATCCCAGCACTGGGGAGGCAGAGATAGGAGGATCACTGTGAGATGGAGGCCACCCTGAGACTACATAGTAAATTCCAGGTCAGTCTCAGCTAGAGGGAGACCCTACCTAAACAAAAATTTTATTTTTGACCTTGACAAAGACTATGGAACTTCTAAATTACAGAGAGAGAGAGAGAGAGAGAGAGAGAGAGAGAGAGAGAGAGAGAGAGAGAGAAGAAAGGTGAGAAACAAAATGATCAAAAATGTCAAAAACTGCCTGACTATACACACAAGTACACATGAACATGTATGTATCTGCATGTGTGTATTATATTTTATAGTTAAATATGTTTGCTATATAATCTTTAGCATTTATGGTTTTCATGTTCTATAATGAGTGTTGCTGTTTATTATCAGAAAAGTAGTTCAAAAATTATTTTCTTCTCGGGGTTAAAAAAATTAGTGATTTAATTAAGTTACAAGACATTGGGGGGGGGCATGGGAAACCTACCCGAATGATGAATCTGATGGCTGCACATCCCGAGGTTGCCATGACCTTTGCGCTATTAGGGACAAGATTAAAAAGTGTAGGGACAATGGCTTCAGCGCCATGATCAAATTTGTTTCCCAAAACTGTTGAAAGATGGCTACAAAGGAAGACAAAAATTATTATAATAGTTTAACATTAAGCATAGAGTAAACCATATAACTATTTAGTTATCTATATTTTTTGTTTGTTTTTGGTTTGAGACAGAGTCTCATGTACCCTAGGCTGGCCTCAAACTAGCAAGGAAGCCCTTAAACTTCTGATTCTCCTGTGGTGAGGTTATAAGCATATGCCACCAGGCCTTTTACGCCACCCTGGTGAATGAACCCAAGGCTGTATTTGTGGCAGGCTAGACTAACACCTGAGATCTATCTCCATTCCCTGGGTTAATCTTTGTTTTGCTCTGCTTTGAGACAGGGCCTTGCTATGAAGTCCTGGCTGGCCTGGAACTCTCTATGAACCCTAGGCTGGCCTCAAACTTGGGAAGATCCTCCTGCCTTTACCTCTTGATTACTGGGATTACAGGTATGTACCACCACACTTGTCAAGGTCACCTAATTTAAAAACATACTTTTATTGAGTTAATTTGGGAATTTTAATTTTAAATAGTTCTTATAACAGAAAAACAAGAAAAGTCAAGTCTAGGTGCTGTGTGTTCACTTCTTTTTCTCAACCTTTTACAGGCAGTACAAAGATGAGATTGGGCATTTCACTTATCTCTCTGCAACTGCACCTAATTAGATACACTATCTGATCTCAGACTAAAGCTATTAACTCTAAGTAAACATGAAATAAAACAAGCAGTCTGATTCCTTAAATTGGGGTCTTCATCTCTCAGGCATTTCTATATTGATGTCCCAACAACCTAAAATTCAACATTTCATAAACAAATTTCAAATTTTACCTAGATCAATGTTTCTTATGACATTCTCTATTTCTGTTAATGCTACCACCACTTTTGTTGTTATTATTATAAATATTCCCTAACATCTTTGAGACAAGATTTCAGAATCCATGACTGAAAATGTAAGTCGACAATCTCCTCTCAGTTCAGTACCTTAAGGACATGTCTTCTCTTTCCAGATTTGTTGTTAAGCAACTAATTCAGTTTTTAGTCACAGGACTCCAGTTAAGACATGTAGGAAGAATTTTGTCATTACTGAAAGATTTGGCAATACTTGGTTAATATCAATGTATATAGTACTTTACTTAATTTCAATTTACTTTGTTTGTTGATTTAAGGTTTTTTGAGACAAGGTCTTGTGTAGCCCAGGACGGCCTTGACCTCACTGTGTAAGCAGTGAATGTATGATTCTCCTGCCTCTACCCCCATCTGCTGGGATTATAGGTGTTTTAGAATGTGCCACCACATCTGGTTAGTATCTTATTTGAAAGACATGTCTGAGATAGCTTCTGCCAAAAATTCAGGTTCTTTCACTGTTCTTTAGATGTGCTCGAGTATCGTGGGTAGATGTGATGCCAGAGGAAGTCAGGAGTTCTCCACTGCTTTTCCACATAATTTTCCCGAGACAGTTTCTCACTGGACAAAGAGTTCCCAGCGTTTTCAAGGAGACTGGCTGATTGGTGGGAACGAGCCCCATTCCCCCCTCTGCATAGGATTACAGGTATCCCAGCTTTTTACGTGGGTGTTGGGGATTGAACTCAGGTCCTCATGCTTGCACAGCAAGTGCTCTTACCTACTGAGCCATCTCCCAAACTCCAAATTCAGGTTCTTAATTCAAAAGGTACTCAAACTCAGACCTGCTTACTAGTGTACAGTGACAAAGTCAGTTTTCCAATCTCAATTTCCTGGCAAAAAGGAACCTCAATTTAGAAGCAGGGAGTTCACCTATGACTGGATGCTTCCTTTATTGGGGTATGAACCTGTGGTTAGGTTTTGTTGTCAACTTGATCTTTCAATTATCTTGGGTGGGTCTCTGAGGATATTCACAGGAAGGCAGACTCTCAGTAGGGGCCAGGATGTAAGGAAGCTCAGGAAAGCTAGAAATTAATATCCCTTCCTGTGTGGGCAGTGCAGGAAGGAAATTCAAGAGACTCAGGAAGCCATGAAGTCTGGGATAGGGTTGCAAGATCACACCCTAAGGCTATATAAAGGGGAAGAAAATATTTCCCCCCCACCCGCCCTCCTGCCTGTTTGCTATTGTGTGTGTGGTGTTGGTGATGGTTTTCTCTCTCTGCTTGGACCTGTGAAAGGGGGCCAGCCTCTTTCACTGTTATGGAACTTCCCCTGGATCTGTAGCTTCAATGAATCCTTTCCTCCCATAACTGTGCCTGGTTTGGAGGTTCATCTCAGCAGTGTGTGACTGACTGCAACAGAGCCTCTTTCTGGTAGTCAGAAAATATGCCTGGAAATAAGCTCCGTTTGATAAGCTCGTGGGGAGACATGGAGCTTTGAGGAGCCTTGTACTTTGGGGCTGTTCAGTACTATTCTTTCATGCCAGCTTCTCTGGAGTCTCTTCTAGATAGACTGACCACTAACAAGGTTTCTTCTCCATCTCGATGGTCAGATGCATTAGCTCCTCCAGCTCTGGATGAGCTCTAAGAATTAGTGTTTACCTAGTGCTCAGACCCAATACTTCATTCTTCTCCTTGAGGAGCTGTGCCTTTCACATGCATAATCAAGTATTCTACTGACTCATGGGATCAAACCCATGTCTACAGCACTTTGTGTCTCTTTTTCCCACTGTTCTGCACAGTAAATTTTGGTTGCCGCAACCCTTTGAGCCTTGAACCTCTTTCTTCTTCAGTGAGATGACCTTGCTCTTCTTAGGTCCCCCACATTGTGCCAGGGCCTTTTCAACACCCCTGGGGTCAACAGAGCACTGATCACACCACTCAACTAATTTGCATCTCTCAAGTATCTCAGGCCTGTCCCCCATGGTACATTCTCTGCAAACAGCTGTCTTACACCATTTTAAGTATATTTTTTCAAGGACCCAGTTTATGGATTGTTGTTTGGTTTGTTTTGCTAGAGATATTTGATAATGTATGGTAAACTGGCATAGTGACTTATACCTAAAAGCCTTGTTAATATCCTTTAATTACAATAAATTACCTATAGATTTTCCTACATGGGCTATTATGCCATCCGTTAATGACAAATTTCCCCCCTCTTCTTGTAGTCCTTATAGCTTTGATTCCCCCTTCTTTTCTTGGAGCATTAATACAATAGCAATCTAAAAGGTATTATTATAAAAGGATTATACATGTGAAAGGGTACTTTTTGTGTCCCCTATCTTCAAAGGAAAGCTTAAATAATGATTTATATGACAACAGTTCTTAGGCCAGATGTCATGGGAAATGAGATTTTGGTGTTCTACCACACCTGTATTTTGGAGGACTATAAAGATTTTGATATATTAATGATGACTAAATGTTACAATTCTAATTTGGTAAAATACCAGAAATGGAATACTTAATAACTAAATTAGTAATGAGAAAAGTGAACATAGCTGGTCCAAACCCACTCATTTTCTTCCTACACAGATAAAGCTGGTCAGAAATCAACCAGTAGGCATTAGGTACACAGACACATTTTAAGGTTGGCAGGAAGATTTCTTTTTTTCAGCACTAGGGACGGAGCCCAAGGCCCCATGTATTTTAGGCAAGCACTCTGTTACCTAGGTGCATCCCCAGCACAATGAAGATTTCTCTAAAAAAAAAAAAAAAATCATACAAACTGATTATGTAAAATTTCTGTTCAACGAGTACTAAATGCATTCAATGTCACAATGAGTTCTAAATTCATTCATTAAAAAAAACTCAACACCAAACGAATCTACTTACGCAACAGTAATGCAAGCTTCCCGGACCACCTGGGATCTAAGATCCTTGGCTGAGAGTTTAAGTGCTCCATCCAGCAAGCGCAAATGCTGGAAGAAGCAATCATACTGTGCAGCTCCAGCAACAAGCAGTGAGCGAATTTTCTTAAGCTAAAATAAAGAGAATTTTCATTACTGACATCGAAAATGACTGTGCACAAAAGGAGGTACTGAGCTGTGCTACTCTATTAAAAAGGAAGAAGCATGTTGGCTAGGCATGGTGGCACATGCCTTTAATCCCAGTACTCGGGAGGCAGAGATAGGAGGATTGCCATGAGTTCAAGGCCAGCCTGAGACTACATAGTGAATTCCAGGTCAGCTTGACTAGAGTGAGACCCTACCTTGAAAAAAAAAAAAAAAGAAGCAAGTAGGTTTCATTAAATTTACATAACTGTATTCAGCATTTTAGCATCAACTGTGTCTCTTCAACTATAAAATCTATTTGAAGTTAAATCAGATGAATGATGTAATATAAAAATTATATAGGAATTAAAAAAAACATGAAAGAATACTTATATAACATTGGAATACATAAGTAAGGAAAATTTGTTATAAACAGAAAAAAAAATCTTTATTAAAGACATCTAAAAGATTTAAGTAAAGTCAAAATAAAAATCAGGACTGGAGAGATGCCTCAGTGGTTAAGGCATTTGCATGAAAAGCCAACCCAGGTTCGATTCCCCAGTACCCACATAAAGCCAGATATACAAGGTTCGAATGCAGTGGCAGGAGGCCCTGGCACGCCCATTCATATTCTCTCTCTCTCTCTCATTCTCTCTCTCTCTTTCTCCCTGTACCTCTTTTTCTCTCTCAAATAAATAAAATATTTTTAAAAACTCATTTCCTAAAATAAATGTTACCAATACTTTAAATATATGAAACTGCTCAAATGTACTAGTGATAGATAAATCCAAATTATAGAAAAAAATATAGGGGCAAAAATTTGACAGCATACATTATCAGAAAAAATATAGAAGCTTGAAAAAAATACAAGATTATAAATGACTAAAAATATTTTTTTACAGTATTCTGGTAGCATCTACTGAAATAAAATTGCATGTATTCTACCAATAGCCTACATTTTAAAATGCAATTTATAAAACACCATTGTAAGTCGGGCGTGGTGGCGCACGCCTTTAATCCCAGCACTCAGGAGGCAGAGGTAGGAGGAGTGCCGTGAATTCAAGGCCACCCTGAGACTACAGAGTGAATTCCAGGTCAGCCTGGACTAGAGCGAGACCCTACATCAAAAAAACAAAACAAAACAAAAAAATGTATGCATGGGGCTAAGGAGATGGCTCAGAGACTAAAGGAACTTGCTTGCGAAGCCTGACAGCCCGGATTTGATGCCCCAGTAAGCATGTAAAGCCAGATGCACAATGCATCTAGTTCTTTTTTTAAAAAAAATATTTTATTTACTTTGAGAGAGAGAGAGAGAGAGAGAGAGAGAGAGAGAGAGAGAGAGAGAATGGGCGCACCAAGGCCTCCAGCCACTGCAAATGAACTCCAGACACATGCGCCCTCTTGTGCATCTAGCTTTATATGGGCACTGGGGAATCGAACTCTGGTCCTTCTGCATTGCAGTCAAACGCCTTAACCACTAAGCCATCTCTTCAGCCCTGCATCTAGTTCTTTTACAGTGGCAAGAGGCCCTGGGATGCCCATTTCTCCCTTTCCCCCCTGCAGATAAATAAATGAATAAATAATATGTAAAGGCTTGCCTGGGCTGAGGGTGTAACTCAGTGGTAGAGTACTTGGTCAGTAGCACATACACACATACAAAAGATGAAAGCACATTTATTGCAAATTATTAAGATGGCAAAAAAAATATTTTATGCCAGGCATCATGGTTCACACCTTTAATCTCAGCACTCAGGAGGCACAGGCAGGAGGATCACTGTGAGTTCACGGCAGCCTGGGACTACAGAGTGAGTTCCAGGTTAGCCCAGACTACAGTGAGACCCTACCTTTGGGGGGGGGTTCAGAAATCAACCCCAGTGAGAAAACGTGTATTTTCCACAAAGATTAATTCATTGCTGAATACCAGATAGTACCAGGACTGACAGTCATGTTCTGAAAAGGACACTGGACAGAAGAAAGGAGTAGTGAGGAAATAAAACTCAAGACTTACCGCATTGGCACGCTGGTCCCAGTCATGTTTGTCATCTGACAAAATTTCCCTGATTTTATTTAATGTTTCTTCAAGTTCTCGACTAGAATAGATCTTAAAGAAAAAAAATTAGTATTACAATATTACTTACTACAAATAATATCAAACAGGCTCTGATGTCTCAAATATAAGATTATCTTCTAATCTAGCACCATTTTTAAAAAAATATTTATTTATTTGCAAGCAGAGTGATTCAGAGAGAGAGAGAGAGAGAGAGAGAGAGAGAGAGAGAGAGAGAGAGAAGGGAGGGAGCACGCCAGGGCCTCTAGCCACTGCAAATGAACTCCATATGCATGTGCCACTTGGTGCATCTGGCTTATGTGGGTACTGGGGAATTGAACCTGGGTCCTAAAGCACTGGAGGCAACCACCTTAACTGCTGAGCCATCTCTCCAGACCCTCTAGCACCACTTTTAAGAGAATATATCATAGATGATAAAATAAAATGCTAATCTGGAAAGATGGCTCAATGGTTAAGGCACTTTCCTGAAAAGCCTAATGACCTGGGTTTGATTCTCAAGCACCCACGTAAAGCCAGATTCACAAAGTGGCACATGTATCTGGAGATCATATGCAGTAGCAGGAGGCCCTGGCACGCCCATTCTCTCTCTCTCTCCCCTTGCAAATAAATAAATAAAAATATTTTTTAATTATTTTATTTTATTTATTCATTTTCAAGCAGAGAGAGAGAGAGAGAGAGAGAGAGAGAGAGAGAGAGAGAGAGAGAACACACCAGGACCATCACCTTGTGGGTCTGGCTTATGTGGGTCCTGGGGAATTGAACCCGGGGCCTTAGGCACTGGAGGCAAGTGCCTTAACCGCTGAGCCATCTCTCCAGCCCTAAAAATATTTTTTAAAAACAATAAAACACTTTCACTGTTCTTCATATACTCATTACAAAATGTTGCCAAAAAGGACACTTTGGCTTAGTTCTGTTTTCTCTTTATCATGATAATACATAGCCAGGAAAGTGAGGTGTCAACCATTGTTTAAATAGCTGCTCACCAGTGTTCTTTTATTTAACAAACATGCATATAACAGGCGCCCACTACACCTGTCGCCAGGGAGACCATGATGAGCACAAGTGTACATAAAGTACTTTCAGTCCTTGCCTTACACTCTACAGCTGGGGACACGTAAAAATTAATCAAGTGACATAAAATATGAAACTGACTATAAAGGAAGAATCAAGGGCCATGAAAATTTACATATAATCAAGGGTTTCGCGTAGCCTGGCCAGTCAAGCTTGAACAGGGAGCTACAGGGTCAGGTCATTAGACAACGTGCACAGATCGGCTTTCTGTGCTGAGTTACAAGCATTGTGCGAAGGCTCTGTGACAGAAAGAAACTGAAAGGCCACAGGACGGGAGTGAACAGGTATTAAGGGGACTAGGAGAGCCTGAAACCCTCGGAACAACAGAGCATCCTCACACCACAGTCCAGGCTGGGAGGTGACTATCTAGATCTGCTTCCCAAGGGCTTACAGGTTCAACTGGGAAAGAGGGGGTGGGGTAGGGGCTGGAGAGGCTGTGAAGGACAGGGAAGAGGAATCAGAAACCAAGTGGTTTTGGTGCTATCTGGAGTCTCCTTAACAGAGCCCAACTCAGACAAGCATGGTGTTCAAGCACTGTCACGAGGAAAGAATGGCAAGACAATCACGAGCTTGAGGACAGCCTGGGCCACGTAGGCAAGATCCTGTCTGAAAAGGCTTAACCCAACTAACCAACAACAACAACAAAAAAGTCTTATTTTATATGGGCATCTATTGCACTTTTAACAGCCATTAAATTAAGAGTGTGTAGGTACACACACAAAGTAAAAAACATGAGGATCTGGGGAAATGACTCAGCAGTTAATGACACTTGTTTGCAAAGCCTGCTGGCCTGGGTTTAATTCCCTGGTCCACCCATTCATTCATTCACTTATTCATTCATTTCCTTCCGTCCCTCCCTCCCTTCCATCTCTTTCTCTTGCTCCCTTTTTCTTTCCTCTTAAATAGATAAGTATCTTTTTAAAAAGAGTGCAGAGAGGCAGGGACAAGATAGCATTGCTAGACAATGTCTCAAAGAAGCTTCTGAGCTATCTCTGTGGAGTTCCAACCTCCTTTTCAATAGCCCACCCACCACAGTGCCTCTCTTTGCCACTCCTAATTAGTGTGCAGTCCTGGAATACAATGAAAAGACAAGGGAAAGAAAATTCACTTCAGTGGGCTGGAGAAATGGCTCAATGATTAATACACTTGCCTGCAAAGCCTAAGGACCTGAGTTCAATTCCCCAGTACCCATGTAAAGCCAGATGCACAAAGTGGTGTGTGCCTGGAGTTGGTTGGTAGCAGCAAGTGGCCCTGACATGCCCACTCTCTCCCTCCCTCCCCTTCCCTCTCTGCTTGCAAATAAATAAATAAATAATTTTTATTAAAATATGAAAAGAATCTATGACATTTAGGATGGTAATCGTGGCTACTATGTGCTTGTTCTACACTTCATTTCCTTGCCCTCTTCAATCCCCCACACGGGCCTCCTGAGAGAGTACTAATAGAATAATTTCTACTTAAGATGAGGAAAGTGAAACCAGGGGTTAAGATTAAGCTATCTACCCAAGATTACAGTCAGTGTAGAGCTGAGACTCACCCTAGGTGATGCCGAAATGGAAATGTCCAGAACAGCACATGACAAAGGAAAGGGGCTGGCCAGAGAGTGTGAACTTCATAAGCCAGTGCAGGAGCAATAGTCACCAAGGAACAATGAGGGTGGCAAGCATAATTAACCTGCCATCAATTACTAAGGCTATGTGAGTCTTTAAAGAGCTTCAAGAAAGAAGGAGGGGGAGGGGGATGGGAGAAGCAAGGACACTGACAAGACTCCCAGAGGCTCAGGGTCAATGGAAACTGAAGTAACCTTCTCTCCCCATAACATGGGCAGTCCTTGGCTTCAAGGATACAGTGATGACACCACTCTGACAAGAACATACCCAACAATGACAAATGTTCAAGTCCTACACTGTCCATCTTTCCCTTGTGAAAGGTCTATAAAATATAGCGGAAGAGGGACTGTATCTCAAAACAGGGACAAAACAGATTGATAACAGAAACATCTTAAAAGTTTTCCTACAACTTATTAGGACCTTAAGTAACATAAGGACAATGTTTCCAGCCACGGTTTACAAGGCAACATGTGTAGCACAAGCTAGCTTGCAAATGAAGCCACGTGAAGTATTTTCAGACATTCATCGTTGACATCCATGAACCCAGAGAAGTAAGAATCACTGCACCTTTCTTACAGAGTAAATTCTAGTAAGCCTGGAAGGCTGTGATTGTTAATTCTTCTCCTATGTTTACGCCCTCAAGAAATTCCTCTAAGGGCTGGAGAGATGGCTCAGCGGTTAAGGCACTTGACTCCAGTGCCTAAGGCCCTGGGTTCAATTCCCCAGGTCCCACATAAGCCAGA
>PVHP010021553.1:0-29350 GCA_004024765.1 Zapus hudsonius | reverse complement strand
TACCAGTTATTGGTTCCTTCCCACACTGAGCTGTTGATCAATGAGACCCACAAGGTACCCAAAATGTGACAGACTTCTGTCAAAGCTCTTGAATACCTGTCCCAGCCTAAGTTAAGACCCTATGAAGAAATCACAAAGTGTCATCAAACAATGCCAAGAGATCCTTCTAGATCCAGAATGGTAACCAGCTCCCAGGTGGTAGTTTGTGTGGTACTAGAAGGTGTTGCATGAGCTGCCAGGGTAAATTGGTCAATGATATTTGGAGAAAGCAGAGACCACTGATATATAATATAGACAGTTGTAACAAGAATGCTGAACACACTACTATGTGGAGGAGATCAGCAAATCAAGAAGTGCTCATCTGTGCAATAGTGGCACTAAACTTAGGAGGGTAATCAACGGCTTACTGGTTGGTAAGAGATCCACTTAGTGATAAGGAATCCTTAACTAGAACTTGACTCCATGGCAAAATCTGATGGGGACCAAGAACCTGGGCCCCTAGAGACAATCACCACTACCACAGAGCTGCAGAGAGGCTACACACATTAGGAGCTAGCCATAATAGCAATGCTTGTCTCATTTAAACTATATTTATCTCACTCTCTGATGGGGATTCTGTTTGTATTTTTCTGAAGGCAGTGAGAGACATGGACAACCCAATTCCACCAACAAGACATTGGATGATGGCTGATATCCTGGCAGGAGGTAAACCACAGCTAGCCTTCACACAGGGTCAGAATGAAACATATGAGAAAGTGATGAGAAAAACAGGAGACCAATCACCACAGCAAGTCTGATAACTCATTAAAGGTCAATGGAGACAGACACCAACAATACCCATCACAACCCAGAGCAAAGGTCCAGAGATACTTAAGATCTCAAAAATAAAGCAGATTTAAAACTCCCTCACCATGGCTCAGGGAACTTAGTTGAAGAGGGGGTGGAAAGAATGTAAGAGCCATGGTGGGGGAGAATATCCAGACACTGCCCCCCTCAGCAACAATGCACAAAGGAGGAAGGGAAAAATAAAGAAAAAACTGGCTACCTCTGGTGCAGTTCATAACCACAAACCTATGGACAGATCCAGTGTGTTCACTGAGGAAGGACCCCAGTGGGTAGGTGTCAGAGAGGAAGGAAATGGAATAACTTCTCAAGATCTGCTCATACAATGTATATACTCATAATAAAGATATTTAATTAAATGAAGAGGTAAAAACAAAAAAATAATTAATTTAAAAGGTGGTTACTCTTGTCATATTATATAGTCTAAATGTATTTTCCTAACTCTAAAGAAGAAAAGAAAGTTTACAAATACATTTTTATACTTCAAAATCAATGATAAAGCACATCTGTGAAGAGTATAGATATGGATTTAATTTCTATCTTTTCAAATAGGAATTTTCTTGAGTGAACTTCAGATCAACAATGATAGGTATAACCAGAAGAGACCATTTTATCTCCACTCACCCTTCAGTCCCTAGCAAGGTAGTACTACCTAAACAGTAAATAAATTCATGTCTACCTTATAAAATATAAAAAGTCTACCATGATGGGCTAGCATCACAGGAATAGATGAGCATAGAACAGGAGTTATTGATATTAGGAGGCTATAGAGGGTTTTACTTGCTGGGATTTAAAACAAGAGGGAATCTTTCCAAGGCACCTCTGTTTGTTACCTCCAATTAAAAAAAAATCTTACAAAGCACACTGAAAAGTGCTTCCAGATTCAGTCCCATCATAGTACAATGATTCACAACATTGCAATCCAAAGGAAGGTCCTTGAGCTAGTACAATATCTACAAAGTCATGCAGTAAACATATCATGCTATGGTAAAATATTAAAAGCTATTTCCCTCAAAGTCAAAATCAAATCCAATCAGGTAAAATCTAATTTGGCATTTCTAGTTTGAACATGAAGACATGAAACAACACTTACATGGATAAAGTGAAAGTAATCTGTAATTATTACCTTATGATTTTATATTGGTTTTCATGTAGAAACTTCAAATTTATTCAGAAAATAACAACCGAAAAATAAGTTTTGTAAAAATTTTTAAATAGGAGGTCAAAAATTAAAAGAAAGTGTCTTATACATATTCATACATGAAAAATTAAGAGGTGATTATTACAAAAGGTAGACCATAATTAATCCAAAAAATATACATCTAATGAAATACATGGCAGAATTTCACCTAGAAATTTTGCAAAATAATAGCAAATGTGATGTAACAAAATGAAAAGATATATCATGTTCCTGGATTAAAGTGGCTCTAGTGGAAATTGGTCACCTATGAAGCAAATCAGATATAGTCAATGAAGTCCCAGTTAAATCCCAGCATTGTGTTTTTAAGCCAGCACAATTGCTTGTATGTACAAAAATCCTAACCCATTTAAAGCAGTCAAAGAAATACTCTGGAAAATTTCTACTATCAGATTCTACTATATGAGGTGGGGTTTTATTGTTTGTTTTGTTTTGGTTTGTTTTTTAATTTACTTCAGAGTTTTATTAGCTAAATAAGTAATTTATCTTTTTTCTTTTTTATTATTATCCATAATGAGTTACATTCAATGGACAAACAATGAGTTGTTATCCCCAGTTCCACAATTATCCCTTTTCCCCCATCCTCAATCAGCTGGATATCCTCTTCCGTGGGCAGTCTGTATCAGTCCTTGGGGCAGGGGACCATGGATAGCCTAGGAGTCAACCCAGTTCCGCTGACCCTTATATGGAGTTCTCCCCCACCATGGCTCTCACAATCTTTCCACCCCCTCTTCCACTCAGTTCCCTGAGTCATGGTGAGTGAGTTTTAAGGCTGCTTTATTGCTCAGGTCTTAGGGGTCTTTGTACTTCTGCTTTAGGTTGTGTCAAAAATCATTGGTGTCTGTCTTGCTTATCCTTTATTGACTTATTGGCTATGGCTATGGGTCTCTTGTTCACCCCACCATTCTCTGCAGTTCTGCTTGATTTGACCATACCTTAAACTGGCCTGGAAATTCTCTGAGTGTGCTCTACCCCTCCCAAGAATTGAATCTCTCCACTTAACAACTGAAAAATGTCAGAGAGCCCAACAGAAAGAAGCCCTTGAATATAAGACAGAGAAAATAATTTATACTAGGTGAAAATGTCTTCCTGAGAAACAGATAGCACAAACACAGCTGCACAGATAAGGGTTAAGCATGTCTTAAAGTTGCTTGTACTTTGAAGAAGTTATCTAGTCATTTTGACTCACATAGAATTTACAGCTAACTGCACTATTTCACTTCTGTAAGTCCTGCTTAATTGCATTCCTGTTTGATACATTCCTTATTGGAAATGTTACAAGTTTTAGAGATAAAAACCCTACCTTTTCCTTTGTTGGCTGCTAGTCTCCTGAGCTCTGCATTTGGGTGAGACAGCCACTGGCCAGCTCCTGTGTGCACAAATACAGCATGCTTCCATTTGGCCTAAATTTGAGTCTGTGGTCTTTTCTTTGCATTCCTGCGTTCAACAGTTCATGTGGGAAAGAAGCTGATCCCGCCTTAGGGGGGGCAGGGGGGTTTACCCAAGCCCTAGAGATTCAGATGTCCCTCTGCTGGTAGGCCATGTAGAAGAGGAGGAAGGAATTTCTTGCTCCACTGACTATATTCCCTGGTCCAGGTGAACAGAGGGACAGCTGTTTGGTCTATCCTTGACCAATCAGTTTCAGGATTAGGTTTGAACTCTAGTTAGAGACACCTCCCACTCAAGGGGAGTGGGTGGGTCAGGCATGAGATACTTGGAACCTGCCTGAAAGTATAAGTTTAAGGACACTCCTGGTTACCTCTGGAGGTCCCAGTCACTGTAACCTGTCACACAACCAGGCAGTTTTGGGAGGAAAGTATTTATTGAAGTAACACATCCAGGTGAAGTTTCTTAATGGAGAAAGAGGTTGGCCCCCCTGTCCAAGCAGAGAAAGAAACTCATCAACAGCAACTTTAAAAGGAAGCAAGCACATTGAAACTCACAAACAGTGGGAATCCCATGCTTGAGCTCTGACTTCTCTTTTCATATGTATAGCTGGAATTCCAGACCTGCCCCAGAAAGACCTTAGGGCTGGACCCTAGGATCTGGCCAAGGTAACACACCCTCCAGCCCAGGCTGGAGAAAAACTTTAATAAACTCTTGAATCTATTGGGGGACACCCCTTCAAACTACCACAACCACATACATCACTCCACATATCTATGCACTTAATGTGCTTGAGTAAAACAAAACTCAATTTCTAATAAATGTAAATTTTTAATAAATTAATGAATTTAAAATAAATTTATTTAATTTAATTTAACTTTGTATGGATGAATCATAAAATGGTACCTTCATTTCCCTCCTCTCTGCCTCAACAGCCTAATCACTTCTCAAGGGTTCCCCTTTCTAATGCTATAGCCTTGGGGCCTGAAATATCAGCATATAAATTTTGAGGAAACACACACACATATTCAGAACATAGTACAGTATAAACTTTCACAGTTTTCATTACTAAAGGTTGCTTTCTTTAGACAGAAAAACTCCACACCCTTTACAAGACATAATTTTTTTCAGAATTATCTATGTCATTTTCTAGGAAATTCATATACTATGGAACTTACTAGAATCTGATTCTAAGTTGGGAACCACTGTCTTCAATATTTAATAGAGTTAAATATAGAATTGCTGTTTAGTACAGCATGATAGTAAAAACAACAAATACTACGGGGAAACAGAATACACATTTTTGACCACAAAAATTTGGAAGAGCTTTGTATGACATTTCCACTGGTTTGCTCTTCTTTGAGAGTGATCCAGCTAACAAATGTATCATACCATCTCATGATGGAAAACTATAGGAATTCAATTTAAATGCCTGCTAAAGCTGTAAGTTAAATGATTGCACACCACATCAGCATTCCAAGAAACTTGGAAATTAATGTAATAATGAAAAATGCCGAGGGTGTTTTAGATTAAAGGGGATCACAGTGACTGATGTGTTGAAAGGTTCATTTGAGGTTTTAGAAGCTTTCAAGCCAACTCTAGTTTTTGAAAGTGTGCCTAAAGACTTCCATCCCTCCAGAACTCTGTTGACTCTTTTGAAAGCATAGCCATCTCTCAAGTAAAATACAAATTTAAAACAACTTTATTTCCTTTGTTTAGCCAATAATTCATTCAGTCACCCACTGATGTCCTTCTCATTGCTAGGCATGGTGTTAGGAGCTAGAAATGAAAAGAAAGATAAAATATCATTCTTATATTCAAGCACTTCCCTGTTTAAGATTAGTACTACAACATACTGTGAAGAATTACAGTTTACAATTAAAAATATCTGGATACCATGGTGTAACTTATCACTTTTGAGAGACATATTTCCACAGTAGCCGCCTGAGTACTGTGAGTCACACTTAGACACATCATGAGAGATGAGCTAAGTATTGTCACAAATCTGATCATTTCAGCACAGGCTGTGCATGTCTGAGACCTCATTCTAGACCATCCTGCTAAAGTAACTCTGAGATCCCCAGAAACATGGTGGTGGCTTTAAAAATGGTATTAATATAACTTCTGAGGATGGTAAGACAGTAGTATATGTAAGAGCATAAAAATCATGCTGAAACTTTCTCTGAAAGAGCAGTCTTTTCTGCGTACATACTATCCTTCAGATTTTCTCTTAGTTCTTAGGGGACTGTTCTACCTATATTCATACTTCCTTGGTTTTATGTCACCTCTAAACCTTGTATCATGTTTATTTCATTGTATTAACTTTAAAAAGGATAAATTTTTCAACATACCCTGCCTTCTATTGGAAACCACCTCCTATTTTCAGCACTTGGAACTGTGGGTGTGCACAGTAATTTTCTGGCAGCCTGAGGTCATAGGCTTGGATAGGGAGATTGTTCCCCTTCAATATTGGCCCACCCACCCCCATTCTGGGCCCTGGGTGCTTCCATTTAGAGAGCTGAATACCCAACAACAGAACGTCATTATTGCAGACACAAGCCTTCACTAGGGGAATGGGTCACATTAGCTCCTTTGTTCTGCCCACTTTCTAAAACATTCCGTCTCTTTCAGTTTTCACATCTTTTCCCTAGCTTGCCCTCCCTCTTCCTTCTGCAAATCTACCCCTTTCTGCCTTGATGCACTTCCATTATTATGTTGCTTTCCCAGCAAACAAAACTGAGCAAGTAGGCGCACAGCACACCCTTGAATGGTTGTTTGAGATGGATGCAATGTTGTGAGAGACACAGGGAAGCCAGCCACTCATCCCCTGCTAAGAAGCTCACAGACATTTTTGCCAGTTCCAGTAGACACAGCAGATCCTGTTCAGCCTCCTCTTTCTGGGTGCTGGAAAGGCTACTCCAGAGCAGCAGCAGTATGCTGTTTTGTCATCCCATAGGAGATTGATCCCTGTGAAGAAATGGTGTGTACAGCACTGGCACAACATGCAGAAGTAAAGAAAACAATAGTAGGACTCTCCTGCATGTTTCATGCTGCTTCTTATTGGTGGACATACGTGATTAAATGGGAGTTTCAATGATTTGATGATGGTGCTAAAGGTAGCCATAAGAGAGTCTAAGCATGGCTTGTTTTAGCTCCAGGATTGTCTTGTCTCACTGTCACTCAATTACATTCGTCAGTCATTTCCAATGTCAACAACGAAATCCATGACTCAATTTTATGAAAAGAGACAGACACCAAACCCCACTTTAGAAAAGGCCTCCTGCAGATGGATACACTATCAAAAGAGATCTGACTGGTGGAACTCTGCTTAAATACAGTATGATGTCATGTGTTCACCTTTACCAACATCACCTGAAGAGCAGGCATAACACACACAGACACACACACAAAATCAGATCTATATAGCATAAAAGATGAGGACAAAGTTGGATCACAATAAGGAAAAGTGTGGATGCCTAAACCATGTGCTTAGATAGCACAATGCCTCTGTTCTTCAGCAGTATCTACCTTTGCAGAGATAGTGAGATTCTTCCTAACTCAGATCTCCTTGGGACAAAATAAACAGAAAAACAATTGTATTAGATTGAAAGTATGAACAATGTATTTGAAATTTTCATATGCAATTTTATTACTTCTTTTTTGCACTAGTGGTCTTTCACTATGTCATGTTTTCTTACTTAAATTACTAAAAGTCACTCCGCCTTGTAGTAATATGTTTAAAGAAACAGATTATAAATAGTCTTTTTAAAATGCAGATTGCATTCATTTGTTATTATCTCCTAATCTCCAATTTGAGTTACAAATGTTCTTTACAATTTAGTACAACAATCTTCCCAGTAAGTATTTGCAGCTATGTTACAAAGCTATTTCAACAAGCATCAGCAACTGGACTTTAGTAAGAGATCGTTGGAAAGAAAAGCCTCATAATGTCATCCTTTTATATAATATTGTCACTGCTTTTCTCAAACAATCAAAGGTAAAATATGCTGGCTCAGAGACAGCTCAGGGATGGTGTGTTGGTAACATTTGTGATCTACCAACTGTTGAATGAGTTTTCATCCACTGGTTTCCTTCATATGGCAAATTTTAAATATATGTACAATTGCATCTCACTTAGCATGAATAATAATTCCCCATGCCTCTCAGATGATCCGAATGTATGGACAAAGAGTATATATTGTGATGAGGCAAATTTCCTGCTAAATCGGAGTTTCTTGTCCCAGTTGTTGAAGTTGGGTCGCCTTGATTGGATAAAAAAAGAAAAATGAAAAGAAAGGAACTGTCACTCTGTTTTCTTCTTGGGTCTTTTCTATTCCTTTTGAAATTAGTTACAGCCTGCTTTTTGTAGCGTTGTAACCAGCCTGACCTAATTTAATTACCATGACTTGTGTGGTTTAAAGATAAATACTCATTCAGTTTGTCTACTTTGTATATGCTCCCCTCCCCTTTATACAAGTCTGTATATTTCAGCATTCAAACCCCTTGTTATTTTTCTTCATTGGGCTAACACAACATTGCTTTTTTAGTGGTGTCTATAGTCACAAGTTGTCTTTGATGTCACGTTTGCTTTCCCCACCCTCTGCTGTTTTGCCTCTGTGCTGGGAATTGTGGTCTTCTGTGGGATTCAGACAACATTCTTTGCTTGAGCCACATAGGATCACTACTGTATGTGTCTCCGCAGACCCAACTGCTCCCATTTAAAAATAGAAGCAGAGGAAGGAGACTGAAAGAAGCATGGAAAAGACCCAGGGCTTAGAAACACTATGTACTTAACAATTCCAGGCCACAGAATGTACTACCAGACCCAAGAAAAGATTAGACATTCACTAAGGCTATTTAAAATGGAAAACCTATTTCTGTTATTCCAGATTCACTGCAAACCTTGTAAAGGGAATGCATACCATTATACTGGTGATTTCTTTCTGAGTAAATAAAGCATGTGGAAAGATTTTTCACAGTAAAAAGATCCTGCTAGTGCGCTATATGCTCTAACAAGATGGATATCATCATAATAAGGGCAGTGAACAGTGATCTCATGAGGAACTGTTGAAACTGATTGCAGTTAATCTATTAACTCATCAGACTCACCTGGTAAGTACCATCTGAAGGAGACCTATATTTTCACAGAACGGATCATGTCTATTCTGAGTGTGGAGGGAGAAATAAAACAAAGTATAAGGTGGATCAGGGTTCTGAGAAGATAAGGTCTTGCTACAGGTGTTGCAAAGTCCTTTGCCCACCCTTACAACCCCTCCACTTGTAAAAGATTCCCACAGTGCAGTGCCTTTGCAAATTGTCCCACAGAAAACATGAATGGAGCCTATTCTGCCACTTGCAACACCATCTGAAATGGCACAAAACCCTGCTGCGCCACAAAACAGACCATTCTATTAGGAAAAAAAAGTCAGAGAAAAAGTAATTCAAGAATGCTGTTTCTTTGGCTTGATTGGGTACATGAAAAGACATTTTTATCTTGCAAATGAAGTAAAAAAAAATACGTACAAGAACATCACTAAGTAAAAAAGACCTGTTTGAACTGTACCAAAAATATTGTACCTTAAACAAGCAGAGGGAGCCTCTTTATAAATGCCAAGGCGAAGCCCCCTGATCAGGGAAACAGTTTCTCATCTCACCATGTACTAAAATGGTCAAGAAAGCCATTTCCTGTCACACTGGGGTTTTAAATAACCACAAGTCTTTTCAAACTGATCATTAGTCAAAGAACATGAAGCATAATTATAATTTAAAAGTGTTAAAAATCCTCCCACAAGATGCCACAGTTTACACCAAGTACTGTTTGTGTGTGTGTGTGTGTGTGTGTGTGTGTGTGTGTGTGAGAGAGAGAGAGAGAGAGAGAGAGAGAGAGAGAGAGATTTAACTTCTGGAAACAGGTTTCTCTAGCATTGTAAGTAGTTTAAGCCTGAAGCTAAGTATTTTTCCCCTCAACAGCCTATGAGCTGTACTTCCTTTCTGTTCTATAGTCAATTAAAGATGAAGAAACTTGATTTCTGAATTAATAATCCAAATGGAAATCATAGCAAATGCAGCAAGAGCCTGCTACCAATCAGAGATAGCAAATGTCACCACCAGAGAAGAAGCCAGGTTTTAGAGCTCTAAGCCCTTGGATACATAAAAACAGTTACCATATGGAATACAAAAATTTACTAAAGAAAGTACACATTTTGACAGCAGTTATATAAATTTTGAATTATGTACAGTTTGTGCTGAAAATACATGATTTTCAGTGACTACAAATTAGTTCACACTTATCTATAAAATGTAGGCAAAATTTTGATATTAGTACACTGACAATTAGTTCACTTATCCTTCCCATTTATGACCTACCCCCAAAGTCTATCACATATTGTGTTAGTACTGAGTAAATGTAAGCAAAGTGGTATGATACCAGCACCTTAGCAACACTAGAACATAAGAAAATAAGGCTGAGATATTTGGATTGCCTTGCCATGATTTCAAGGCCAGCCAGGGCTACATAGAAAAATACCTTAACACAAAATAAGCAACAACAAAAAAATCCTAAACACTTATATGAAATATTACATATTTAGAATTAGGAAAATTCTGAAATAGCACCTTTATATTTTCCCATAATATCATTACATGAGGGTTAAATTTGATTTACTGAATATTAAAAATAAACCCAGAGTGATTGAATGTTCAATGTTGATTTGGAGTGAATTATGTCAAGTAATAAAATTAAGTAGAGTCCCCCAAAATAGCTAAAAAGATAGTGAATAGTGAAGTTCAGAGAAAAAATATACATTAAAAAATAAATTTTTTGAAATCATAGATAAATAAATTATGCTGATTTGGTAGTTGCTGTACTCTATAAATACCTATTACTATATGCCAATTTAAACTGAGAAGTAAGCCAGGGATGGTCGTATATGCCTGTAATTCCAACTAGCTCAGAAAGCTGAGGCAAAAGAGAATCTCAAATTTGTAGCCAGCTTGGACTGCACAGCAACTTTAAAACCTGGGCAACTTACATCAAACTAAAATTTAGGATAAGGATAGAAATATGTATCAGTGGTAGGCTGACTACCTAGTGTAGTGGTTTGATTCAGGTGTCCCCCATGAACCTATGTGTTCTGAATGCTTGATCCCCAGCTGATGGAAATTTTGGGAAATGGAATAGGAATTGGACATGTGTTTTGGGGGTGGGCTTATGGGCATTATAGCCAGCTTCCCATTGCCAGTGTTTGGCACACTTTCCTGCTGCTATTTTTAACCTTAGGTCATGAGGTGATGTCCAGCCTCTGCTCATGCCACGGTTTCCCCTACCATAATGGAGCTTTCCCTGGACTCTATAAGCCAAAGTAAACAACTTTCCTCCCAGAAGATGCTTTTGGTTGGGTACTTTCTGCCAGCAACGTAAAGGTAATCACAACAACTAGCATACATAAAACCCTAGGTTTCCAAGCACCACCAACAATGAATGAATGAACGATTGAATGAATGAAGCTTTCACAGGGACACCTTTTTTTTTACTAAAGGTAAAGTCAGAAAATAATGAAAATTGATGTTGATAAATTTTGTAATTGTGAAATATGCCAGAAACTTAAAGTACAAATAGCTAGCAAAATAAATCTGTAATGTGTTGTGATGTAATGACTAAAACATAAAAGAACATTTACAGTAAGATAAAGTAAGTATTCTTAGAAAAAAATAAAGGAAACATAGTAGATTCCATGTGTGTAGCCAACTCTGATGAAATTGCTGAGTTCTAAACTCTAAATTTGGTAGAGATATTAGATGCACTGTATCACTAAATTATCACAGGAAACATCTCAACTATTGAAGTATTATTACTCAACTTTTTACCAATAAGAACACTGAGACAATGGACAAAATTAAGCAATAAGAACCATGAATTGCTTTTCCTTGCTCCTACATCCGTAGTCTTAATTGCCATTCTATATTACTTCCCATGAATGAATATCATGGCTGATATCTTGCGCTTAATCTTCAGTGGAGCTCCAAGGGCCTGAAGAAATGATATCACATGGAAATTTACCAAAAACACAGTCTAAGTTCCCACCCAAGACTCACTGAGCCAGAATCTTCATTTTAACAAGTGTTCATTTGTTTGTATTTGCATTAAACTTGGACAAATACTAAGGTAAGTATGTTTAACACTAAAACCATCAAAAATCTTAAAATAATTACAATGTTAAAAAGAACAATGCTAAAATGATTTTTCATCACTAGTATAGATGGAAAATATTGATATATGCCACTGATAGCGGTCAGTAGCATGATAAAAAAATTGTGACTGACATCCCACAGAATCAAAATGTGGAACACTTCCCTCAAAAGATATTTGTCATAATATTTAATAACCATGTGCCAGTACTGAATTGCATGGGAATAGCATATTATTTGTATGAATGAGTAGTTCCAATTTTTTTCTATTTTTTAATTAATAAGTAGAAATTTGTATGTACAAGTCATGGGTTGGTACCAACATTTCTCTCTTCCCTGCCCCCATTTCACTGAGGGCTCTCCTTAGTGGGATTGCTGGTATGCTCCATGGGATTGAGGGCTGTGAGTTGTGTGAGTCATTGGGGGGCAGGGTGTCGATGCCCCTAGATAGTCCCCCACCATGGCTCTTAAACTATTTCCACCCCCCTCTTCCACAAAGTTCCTTGAGCCAGGTGGGTGAGTTTTAAGTCTGCTTTAGCATTGATCTCTTAGCAGCCTCTGTATTTTTGATCTGGGGCATTTTGAATATCCTCAGTGTCTGTCTCCATCACCCTAAATCAGGTTGTTGGGTTGGCTGTGGAAGCAGCACTCTTGCTCATCTCTCCACTTGCTCTGTGGCTTCACCTGGACCCTCGTTGATGTGTTAGGGGTGGTTCATCTCCTGCCAGGTAGTCAGTTGTCATTTCTGATCTTGGTGGAATTGAGTTGTGCATGGTTCTCACTGCCTTCTGAAAAATGCAAACATGTGGCAAGCAGCCTATTGGATTATTATTAATTGAGATACTATGTTCATATTTTAGAAACTAATTTAACACTAATTACTAAGTGAGTTTCTTTTACAGATTAACTGAGATACAGCATGTCAAGCACCTGGTATGGCACCTGGTATGCAACAGGTGATGTCTTTGCTTACCCATCCTTTGACATGTGCAGATAGCTTGCTTGCTGAATTACTCTCCATCAGGAAGAATGTGTTTGTACTGAAGGTATATGGACATTGACTATCTAGAATCAAATTTTTTAAAACATAAAGGTGTTGTTTCTAAATATTATTAAAAGTCATTTTCTAAGTTATAGCACTGTATTGGTATTATTTTAAGCCTAATGATTGCTGGTCTGCTTCTCTGCTTGCTTTCCACTTCAGTCATCTGAGTTGTCTGCACGCATCTGAGACTAGGGTATTGTTCTCACTGATCTAAGAGAAAAGGAAACTTTACCTCTCACTTATGAGAATCAACTCTTTATAAGAGGGCTTTTATAAAGCAGGAGAATATCAATTTTAGGTGGTGACCATAGCACATATAAGAACTTGGGGATTTTAATAAAATCAAATCTCTGATCAGTTAAATATATTAGTAATGTCCAGGGATGGCACCATTGTTTTCAAGACGTGCCGAGGTCCCACAATGTAGGAATGTGCCTCCCACCAGCACTTACTAATAATAGGAGCCAATCAAGGGTTACTTTCCATGGGCCAGGCTCCTTGCTCAGCATAGCTCACATCTTGCTTGATGATACACAAGCCCCTTGAGGTGCTTACTAATATTAACTGAATTCTACAAATGAGAAAATCAAGAATAATAGTGGTTATGGGACTCGCTGAAACTCACACAGCTATTACCCATCTCAGGAAGGATCAAACCTAGAAAATTAGGCTCCAGAGTTTTAGGATGAGCTCTGCTTCACACTGCCTCCATTGCTGTTCATGTTTCTGTGCCAATGCCCAAAAGACCCCTTCACAGCACTGTGAAGTAATGTGTTTTATGAAGAGTTAGATCAATTGGACCTGAGAATTTTTTTAACTTCTAAAGAAAGAACTTTAATACTAAGGAAACAGAGTCAGTTCAAAAAGATTTTAATTAACAATTGAAATACTTGTTTCTTGCTCTGAGTCTCTTATATCCTAATTTAATTTTGCCTATATACTTTCTACTTCCTGAAATTACTTCTGGGGAATATAAAAAAACTTACCCAGGTAAAGTATACAGAAGCAATTTAATCTTGAAGAAAAAAACTGAAATAGATCTTCTGTTTTGTACCCTTCAGAAGCTCAGATGAAGCACCTTGAGAGGCATATGCTACACAGTCCTGGGGAAACCTCAAAGCTAAGCCCAACTAAAAAGTCATAGGTATTCTCACTACCACCACTGAAGGTTGACCCTCTTCATTTCCTTAGCTTTGCTGGATCGATCATTTTCTGAAGCTTCTCTCTGCCACTCTCATCAGCTGTGATTTCTTCTCTGGCTGATCTGTGATCCTCAGAAGTCCACCTTCCATATAAGGTTGAAAGAGAGGACAAGGCCAAACAACAATTTTTGTCCCCAGCTGCCTTCAAGTTCTGCCTAGCATACTTGCTTATCTCACAGGGACGCCACTTGGCCCTGTTATTATCACCATTTCTCATCTGCTGTGAACTAGGGTGTATAAGTGGTGTTTGGGCTTCCAGTGGGTGAAATTGTTTTAACTCCTTTTTTATCATTGAAGACACATCAGTTAGAAAGGGATAGAAAAGAAAGAAATCCCAGAAAATGTAATGGAATAGTAGTAAGGTCTGGTATTTCATATGAAGGCCAAGATTGAAAAGAGATTCATTTATGTTGGAATAACCAGATTCATAAGCTAAATAGAACCATGACACAAAGCAGTGCTTTGACATCCCTAATCCCTGGGTTTGGTCAGAAGTGAGTAAAGCCTGGAGATGGAATCAAGTCAGCTTTCCAAATAGAAAGTTGAAGAATTTTAGTGACAAGACAAAATGGGGAAAAAAACACTAGCATGCAATAGGAGAGATCCAGTTAGCTTTTGCTTCCATCCTCACAGGAGAATTAATACATAACTTAGTGAAAGAGAAGACTTGCTAATCAGCATAGGCTGATGGAGAGTAAATTTTATGATGTGTAGCTAACGTTGAACATAGAAGAAAAATATTGAATAAAGAAATCCTTGGCTTATATGTGGATCACAAGTTTTCCTTTTAATTAAACCTAGATTTATGGTGCTACTCAGCTTTCTTCTTTTTAACAGATTAAAATCTATTATACATAGTTACTTTGTCATTTTTCCATTGTTTGTAATATTTTTTTCAGGATTAACATCTCAGTAAGTTATCTTATTAGGTTTGGCTGCTTACCCTTTAAGATAATTTGAATTTTTGGCTTTGATATGAACAGAATTTCCATCTCCCATGAAGAGAATACTCACAGACAATTCTACCTTAGAAGATCTCTTCCACTGAGTCTCGTCAAGAGTGTTTTCATAGCTCATTTTTGCTAATATTTTCCTTCATGCTTATTCTCCTCATTCTACTCAGACTACTAAAGCCAGTGAAGAAGCTGTCAGAATACAGATTAACACTGCAACACTATGCTGAAGTTGCACACGGACAAGGTATATTATTCTCTAATAATGCATGAGAAACCACTACACACATATGTATGGTCATAATGAGGCTGAAATGTATGTTCAGGTTTTTTCACAGCTAAACCACAGGTGTTTATACCAGGAATATATGTTCCTCTTTCTTGTTTACCAAGTACATCAAAAGCCAGTGTCTTGAGATTGTATGATCAAAATCATCATTTCCTTTCTGGCTGTCAGCAGGAAAATGCTTTTGGCATTTTGGTATCTCTGAGAGCCCTTATTACATGGCCTTTCCACCTTCAAGACAGTATTGTGTCTCTGAATCTTGATCATCTGTATGTCTTTGCTAGAAAGTATCCCATCGGTTTTAGGGGTTCACCTATTACCTGAGACACAAGGGTGATCTTTTAATATTTTAATCAACTCTGTGATGATTAGTCTTTGTTGTCATATTGATTGGATATAGAATCATTTAAGAGACAAATCTCTTGGTTTTTCTGTGAGGAAGTTTTTAGATTAGGTTAATAGAGGTGAGAAGACCCACCCTATATATCGGCAGCATCAAACTATAGGCTGAGGTCCCAGACTGAATAAAATGGAGAAGTTGAGCTGAGCACCAACATTCATTGCTCTCAGCTTCCTGGCTGTGGAGGTGATGTGACCAGCAGCTTCATGCTACTATGACTTCCTGCCATAGTGGACTGTATGCCCTGAAATTGTGAGTCCCATCTTCTGTTAACTCGCTTCCTTGTCAGGTGTTTTGTCACAGCAATTACAGAAGAAACTAATTAAATATATTTAATTTAATATGAAGCAACCACTCTATGTCAGATTTCCCATATTCTAGAAACCACACATACAGACTGTGAATCACTATGGATCCTCTCTGAATTCTCATTCTCATAGGAGGAATCCAAGAAGAAAAGGAATTTCTAATAATTGCCCAAGTCAAATATATGTGAATTCTTTCTGAAGCCATGATGAAAGTTGAGAGCTGTGCTCTTAGCTTACACCCTGAAAGAAAAGATCGTTTTTTGTTAAGTTTAGCTGTCATTGCAGTTGTAGTACCTTGTTTCAAACACCACTGAGGTTCAGAAAACACTGAATAAATAAATATCATATGAATATGAAGTACTCCTAAGATAGGACATGGACATCAAGCAATAAACCAGGACACAGTTAGAGTATATTTCTTGAAGGGACATGTATCAGGACAAGAAGTCTATGACATATAATTAAAACTGTCAAAAGTTCAGCTAAAGGAGAAAATCAGGGGCAACCAGAGAAGAGAAAATGATAAGATGACCCCAAAATGTATCCACTTAAAAAAGGAAAAGCACATATTAAAAGCATATACAAATAAAGCAGGAAATGGAGAGAATTTTGTATAAAGAAATATAAGACTAAAATTTAGTGAAGCAAAGTTATTGGAGAAGGGATTGTTTAAGATTAAGAACAAGATTGCAGAAAGAATGTTTCCTTTACTTCTGTGTGAAACAAAGAATTTACTGCTCAAAGCCCATAGAATTTCATGAAATACCTTTCATATAACTATTTGTTACAGGAGATTGGGATATGTGAGAATAAAATGTTGTAATGATGACATAATTTAAATTATTTCATAGGCTTCAGGAGCAGGAAGAAGGGCCAAGAAAAGATTAGCAGTGAGAACAATGAGGGGTCAAGGATGGGGAAGACTTTTTTTTATATGAAAGAGAGAAAGAGAAAGTGAGTGTGGGAGTTCCAGGGCCTCCTGCCACTGCAGATGAACTCCAGATACATGAGTCAGTGTGGGTGTGTCTGGATTTTCATGGACACTGGGTAATTGAACCTGGGCCATCGGGCTTTGCAAGCAAGCACATTTAACTGCTGAGCCAACTCCTCAGCCTGACTTCTTCAGACTGAAGTGTAGCCAGAGTTGGAATGAACAAAGAAAAAGAGGAAAGCTTGATTTTACTCTGAAATTGGAATATTAGTTGCAGATTTTCATCATGAAACAATCATGGCAATGAATCAATTAAACTGAAGCCACATGAAAGTGTTACTAATGGGGAAATAAAATACCAGTTGGACTTCAAGAAGCACAAGAAATCTAGGGCTGATGCTCATAGATAATCCTTCTATATGGATGGCAGAATGACGCAGCACAACAGCTTGAGAGGTTTTTGATAAAAAGACTTTCATATACCTGACAAGGTCTTTGTAAGTGTGAGGAAAAATGTGAGCTGGTGAAGGTAGGTGGAAGACATAAACAGGGGAGAGATTAGCTGTGGCTTAGGGAACAACCCATGCTTATGCACAGTAAGAAGTTGGGGATTGTTCTGGAAAAACAGAATATTTAGGGCACATCAATTTGTTTTTATAAACATCATCTTTGGTGGAACGTATAGCAAATAGGCGAATAAATATATTTCATACCTACAAAGCTGGTAGACTGATAACTATGTCAAATTTCAAGAGAAAGTATTGAGATATTTTTCTAAGTGAAAGGATGTAAATACTAAATACACAGAATTACTTCTCTGACCCACCCCTCACACAAACTATGTCTTATTCATCCTTTTTGAGTAATGAGTACTTAATAATTCATTTCCTTAATAAAAACCTGACGAATTTAGGAGACATGCCAGGTAGAAAAGTTAAAGAAAAAATTATAAATATATATGGATATATACATATAACTAAATATATTACAAAATTTACATTTTAAGTTGAGTAACAATTATATTGAGCTAATCCCTTTGTGTTTAAATTTACTCCTCTACATGGCTATGTATGACTCAATTACTAAGTGATGGATAACTTAAATAAACATTTAATAAAGTTATATGCTATAAACTAGTTAGTCCTGGTGGTGTATAAGAAAAATTTGTAGAGAATAGCATAAATGTTTAAACTCTTAATTCCCGAATATATAATCATTGTTTGAGATATCGGAATATGTGCAATAACTTGAAAGGAAAATTGATACATTAACTGAAATGTTTATCAATGTTTGTGTTTTTGCTTTGAAGCTATTAGATCTTAAACATTTGAACCTTGAAAAATAGAAGCTTTACCTTTATTATACTATCTTCACTACAAAATATTACTTTGAGAAATGTAAGCATTTGATGAAAATATCTACATGAGAAGTCATAGAAGGCAATTTCTTATAGGATTTATTAAAATAATCTTACATTAAGGATTATAAAAACTTTAAATAGATTTTTATCAATAATGCCAAATCATCCAGAAACAGCAGTAACATTTAAAACTAAGGATGAGTTTTCATTTCAAATACTGTTAATTACAATCAATAGAAAAATAGCAGCTTTTTGAAACCATATAAAAGAGCCTTTCATTTATAAATGTTTTGCAAATGTGTAAATCATATACACAAGTTAGTTAATACTGTTGTAAACTATTTTAAATTAATTATAACAATTGAAACGTATTGTACTTAAAATTAATTGACATGATTTATGCTGTACTTATTCTGAAAAGTGCAAACACTAATGAGACAAGTTTTCCCATCAGGTTTAATTGAAAAATATGTGAAACTTTTTATGTATCAAGTTTGATGTTTTGAAAAACAAAATTATTCATCCCAAATCTGATGTTACACATATTTTAGAAAGAGAGAAGCAAGAAAAACTTTATAAAACAGTAAAAAGTGTGCATGAATCTATACGAAGTATTTGAGAATAATAAAATAACAACATGATGCACAGCCCCCAGAAATGTGGAGGCAGTTTCTGTTAACAAATCAGCTAGACTGAAAAATAACTCCTTGAATTTATCCTTTCTACTCTTCTCCATAATTTGCTTATTTACAATTTTTAAAATTGTATTTAAACAATAAGTTTCCATGAAACCTGGTTTTAAGTAAAAAAGTATAACACAAAAAATATTTCACCACCAAAGTATTCTTTCTTACCAGTGCACAAAGCTTTTTGCTTTATGTATTTATTTATTTTTGGTGTGTGTAGTGTCTGTGCATGCATGCCTACACATGTGTGTGTATATGTGTGTGAGAAAGAGAGAGAAGTGTGTGTGTGTGTGTGTGTAAGTGAGGTGTGTGTGTGTGCGTGCATGCGTGCGTGTGTGTGTGTGTGTGTGTGTGTGTTTCCCCATATGTTTGCCTGTGGAGGAGGGAGGGGCCAGTTCTCATGGCTGTAGGGGAACGGGTATCCTGCTCCATCACCCTTCTGCCTGGTTTTATTTTGAGCTGATTACACAGCTTTTAGGGCTCTGACAATTCTCAGGTCGCTGCTTCTCTATGGGACTGGAATTACAGGTGCTCAGGGCCATGCCCAGCTGTTTATGTGGGATCTGGAGATTTGAACTCTGGTGGTCCCAGGCCCTCATGCTTGTGCAGAAAGTGGACTTAACTGCTGAGCAATGTTTCCAGCCTCTTTATTTAGTTTTTTAATGACGGCTGCTTACAATGATGGGTTGATGAAAGTGCATATCATTTGACACAGCCAAACTGTAAATCGATTACACCTTTCAGCTGTCAGGTAGGTGATGTATTTAAAGTGCTTTAAATAGAATTTAAAGATTATACAATTTGAATGTATCATTTATACTTGAATACTGAAATATACTTGAAAGAATGTACATCTTTCTATTATTAGGATGTTTGTTAAATGCATTTTATAATTGCCCAAGATAACAAAAGACCAGAATTCATGCAAAGAGATATCTAATTTAGAAGTTCAGCATATCTGTGCCACATGAACGATTTTATCTTAGAAGTATGTGTAGCTGGAAGATTATGACAATTCTTCAAAATGTGGTTCACACATGTTCCTATACAATTCTAATTTCATAACCCGAGTACCACAGAATAGGCAATACAATCTGTCACTTAATGGTACATTTAAACAGAATTCTAGAAATGCAAAGTATTAGACATTACAGAGAGGTAGGATCATGAGCCTAAGTCAGAACCAGTGGGGGAAAGGACAAGGACAGATGCCATAAAGGGAACTTGGGGTGAAGGATATGTGAACTGTGATGGTTGTGGTGATGACTTCACCTGACACCTGAATCAAGAGACATCAAATTATCTGATTTATTATGTGACATTCACTGTCATGTTGCCTTGCATAATGATGTATATGTGTACAAGAAAGGCACATCTTTCCCAAAGATTTCTAATGATCCTTTCATAAATTGGGAAGGCTAGTTTCAGTCCTGTGTTCAGTATGCCTGGCCACTCATGGCTTAGCTCTTTGGCTTCTTTGAACCATGTGCTGCTGGCTCTCTTCTGACATGTTTGGCATCTCCTTCTAAATGGCCATGTAATGCCACCTTGGTTTATTCCTTGTTGCGATCTCTTCCCTTAATATGCTCCTTCTTGGGACTAATATTGTCAATCTTCAAAGTTCTACCAATAGAATATTTCAGACTCTAATTTCTCCTAAATGCCACATATTTGTACTTGACTACCTATGAGGACTACAATGCATTTCTTGAAGATTACACAAAATCAACAAGCTATAGATTCGAATAGGCTTTTTTAGTCCCAGAATCTTGACTCTTGTAGTGGATAAGCCAAAGGCAAGGCAACGTCACCAACCATGGCTGAAATGTCAAACTAGATGTAAGTGATGATTGACATCTCCAATCAATCTTCCATAGCAAGGAAATTACCAAATGCAGGAAAAGCTTATGCTTGCGTGATTCTAAATTTCACCATCTTCTCTCCATCTACACGAGCTCTGTACTGATCCCTTGATTTTCATGTTTCATCTGGCTTTCTGAAATAACTGTCCCCCCAAATTCAATCTAATCTTTGTGTAACCTGCCCTTCATGATAGGAAAACTTATAATCCATAAATTTGATGTTACTATATCCATAATGCTTCTTCTCCACCTATATGCAATGAATGTATCTGATTTTTTAATAAAATTACTCATTTAATCATTATTGACCAAAGTCCTGGTCTTGGCCAGCCTCTCTATCATGGTCTGACACTTCATCTTCTACCGTCAGGCTGGCTTTCTTTCTGGCTTCCTGCCTCCTCGGGGACATTATGTGCGCTGCTCCTTCATTGAGAATTCTCTTGCATTTTCCGGCCTTTGTGTGGCCAACTCTTACTCAATGCTCAGCTCTCAAGAAAGATCCTTTCCTTCCCTTCTCCATGTTATGTAAAGTTGCTATGTCACATGCTTATCCATGATTCTCTTCTTTCATTTGTTTTTAACATTGTACATGTTTAGGTATCTAGCCACTAACTTATCAACACACAGAATATCAGCTTCCTATCTCAAGCTCAAGTTTTGTCTCCCCATGGATAAATTTCACCTACAGTTAATATTTCTTCCAAAGAAGCCATGTCAAAAAAAGTCATTGTGACTCTCCTTAAGCACAGGAATGACCAGGGATGACATTACTAATAGATAAGTGGTTACTTTTAATATCCAGTGCATTTATTATACTTCACAAATTCAGATCACAAATTCACAAAGAGGATTTCTTTGAAGTTGGTATCAATATCAAAGCACTTGGATGCTTGATTCCAGATTGTTTTTTCTGTTCTATTCTTTTACAATGGCCTGTTGTTCTTTGATCTCACTCTGACACCTGCACCAATTTACTTCTCTCTTCTTCAGGGGTCCCTGTAGGATCCGAGGTCATGAGGAAAGAATGAAAATGGAAATCATGTGATGGGAACTATTCTTCTCAAGTTCTCCCAAAACACACAGAGGCAACATCCCACAAACAACTGGACTTAATTTTTCAAAGGATCCAAGTAGCTTTCAAATTCCACCTCTCCACTGAAAAGATTTTCTCAGACCAATCACAAAACGGAAGGTCATTAAAATTAGGGTTTTAAGTTACAAAATTAATAGTTTAGCAGTGCAAAATCACTTCCCTTTGACTGACATTCTAGTAGTTCTCTACTGTACCACATTACCAGAGAACTTTTTTATTCTTTTTTGTTCCAATTGCTTTTCTGAAAGGCAGGTGCCATCCACCAATAGGAAATGATCAAATGAGTATTACAGTTGCTTAGTGTTTTCTCTGCAAAATGTAAATAAATAAAGATGGAGAGTGTGTTGTGTTTTGGGCATCCAGCTAAGAATCTCAGAATTAACTTTCATCTGTTTCTCAGTATTATTATTTCTGTTTTTAGTAAAGACAAGAAAGCAATCTTGGACAAACATCAACAAATCTGTCTTGCAAAGCAAAGGATAAGTAAATAGTATTCCTCACAATTTTTTTAAAAGAGTAATAATTTGTAGAATTTACAAATTTTACACATTTATAAAACTACTACAACAGATATCAAGGAACATAAATGGAGTCATGTTTATTTAAAAATGTAAACTTTGTTTCCTTCTTCTGGAGAGGAATCCAAGAAAAAGCGTTCCATATTATATAACTGAAAACAACTTTGTGACTTCAAAAACCATCATGGTTTCTTTCAAGTTATTTTCATGAAAAAAAATAGCTTAAGAAATAGTATAAAATTTCCCCAATTATGTATCTCTGCTCTCAGGATCAAAGGCCTCAATGGTGTATACACATTCTGATGAGCAGATATACTGACTCCACCATTATGCTAACACACTTCAACAAGTCCGTAACAGTCTCAGAAGACAAGAAAAGGAATAGTAAAATGAATCCCTGTCTCCAACTGACTCTTAAGTCCCAAATTAGATTAACATTTTTGAGCAGTTTCACAAAAAGACTCAACCAATTCCCAGATGCCTACCTTTTCTGGCTCTTTCTGAGGGATCTCTGATACAGCACTGCCAAGTTGGAAATTTCGGGCTAGTTTAGAATATCTTTTATTTTCTTTAAGCTTGAAGAAATGATAAAGGTCAGCCGCTGGCTTAAGAAGGACAAAAGTCACGAGTTAGAAATAAACAAAGGAAGTTCCTTTGCAATAAGACTATTTAAAACATATGCCAATAAAATGTTCAAAGGGCTTTCACAGGGCTCCAAAGATAAACACATTTTTTTTTGTCTTGAAACACTTCACTTACCTGGACCTTTAATCACAAATGAACAAACAAATAAAAGATGCCAACAGAGTCTTGCCTCGTGACGTGGTGTTTGCATGAAGTCTAACAGCAAATAAGCTCTATGGTATGCTAAAAGGTGACACATTTTATAGTGAGAAGTGCACAGAAGAGTTTGGAATGGAATGAGAACTGGCAACATTGAGTCAGATGGTCAGAAAGGTCTATGTGCCTGCCCTTGACATCTGAATGTCCAGAGTCACTTGTTCTCAACATTGAAGGCAATAGATAAAGGGCTTCAGTTGAACTGCTTGGTGAATTAAAGAAACCAAAGACTGCCCTGAATTAATCAATATGGTGGGCATGGGAAAGCTTGGAGAGACATATTCAGCAAATGCCAGCAAGACTGAGATAAGGGGGAGCAGAAGCCAGTGAGACTGGAGAAGACTGAATGAAGTCTGAGAAGAACTCAAAGGCCACATCAAAGAAACCTTGAGGACCACAGGAATTTGTGTCTACAGGGAGTCATCAGCTTTAAAACCAATAGAAGAATGAAATGTCAGATATGAACAAAAACAATTAAATGTCAGGTATGAAGAAAAGGAAAGAGTCAGGGATGGCTCCTAGGTTTTCACCTAAACCACTGAGTGAAGTCCTGACTGCTGTTCCATTTGTTTTGGAAAATAACATCACATTTTCTCTGTTTCAAGCTCCATGACTGCATTAAAAATATGATTGAAATCACTTGCTTGCAAAGCCTGATGACCTGGTTACATTTGCGAGTAACCACATAAAGCCAGATATTGAAAATGGCACGTGTGTCTGGAGTTAGTTTGCAGTGGGAAGAGGCCCTGGCTCACCCATACTTTTCTTCTTCTTCTCCTTCTTCTCCTTCTTCTTCTTCTCCTTCTTCTTCTTCTTTCTTCTTCTTCCTCTTCTTTTTAATTCTTCCTCTTCTTCCTCCTCCTCCTCTTCTTCCTCTCTCATCTTCTCTCTCTCACAAATATATAAAAATTATTTTTAAAAATTTTTATTGAAATAGATGTTACATTTGCCATCATATCATAAATAAAAACTCCAGTTGAATCAATATACACCTATTTTTATTGCTGTTTCTTTTCTTATGGTATGTGTTAATTAAAAATTTGATGGATATCTATCTAAACATACTAAAGAAGAAGACAGGAGTATCTGGAGACTAGTTTTGATCATGAAACATTGCTTTGCTTTCCACTTTAATGAGATGAAAATTAGGAGATCAAAACTGCACATGTGCTAATAAACAGGAGCAGGTCATTTTATAGACATTAAATTCCTGTGGTCTGCCAAATATTCCAACTCACTCACCTATTAGGAAAGTAATTACTATGCTTACAGGGCTGAAGCAATAGAATAAAGCTGTATCTATTTTCCTTTAGGTTGGAAATTTTTTTTCAGGTTGGAAATTTTTAATGTTTTTGAAAGTTCACTTTCTGAGTTTCTTATTTGATTTATGAAAATTAAGCTGACATTACTACATCACCCTAATCAAACCTAATGCAGCATTCATACCTAACAATATTCCTCTATAATAATAGTAACAACAACTTTATTTTCCTGCAAGGCATTTTTAATTGTATTGGCCGTGGCTTTAATTGAAATATATCCACTTTGTGTTTACATTTTAATTATCCCATTAACAAGAAAACGGACTTTTTTGGGGCAGCCAGGGGCAGCTTACATATGAACGTCAAAAAATAATTTCTGGTAGTTTAAAGCTAACCACTGTTAGCCATTCTTTTTTTTAAATAAAATATTTATTCATTTATTTGAGAGAAAGAGAGAGAGAAAGAGAAAATGGGCATGCCAGGGCCTCCAGCCACTGCAAATGAACTCCAGACACATGTGCCACCTCTGGCTTTAGGTGGGTACTGGGAAAATGAACTCGGGTCATTCTGCTTTGCAGGCAAATGCCTTAGCCACTAAGCCATCTCTCCAGCCCCTGTTCCCTTCAAGTCCTTTAAACATGGGAGATTTGATTTGTGTAACTACATTCTCCTGAAAGCATCTAATACTGCCCCTTAGCTGCAAATTTCTTTCTTAACTTCCTTTGCCTCAGGCTTCAGTCAATGGTCCTTGCTTCACCAGAGTCACAGAATTCCAACTGGCATTTGGGGATGTACAAAGATGCATATGAATTTCTTACTATTTTGCAAATGGACTAAAAGTAACAGAAAAAGTCAGTTAAGTCCTAAACCTAAAGGAATTGGTATTTTAGGGTTGTTACCTAGAAGATAAGAACATTCTAATAATAATCAGGAACTAAAGCTTTCATGAAGCTTGTGTTAATAATTCATGGTTTTATTCATGAGAGTGATTGGATACAGAAAGGTGGGACTTATCAATGTAGAAATCTTTAAAAAAGGAAAGCTATATGTACTAGGGTTTGACTTGGGAGTAATATCCTGCTTGAAGGATGATACATATCTCTTCTTATCCATGTTGTAGTGATGTTAGGTCAAGAGCAAGGGAGTATTCTTATGTATGAAAGGGAAGAGAACAGAGCATATTTTAGCTATTTCACAAACATTTCCTTTATAATTTTAACTTTTACCAATAGTAAAAGAATGAACGTGAGCTAGCTCACTTGGGGGTTTAGTCCCTCTAGACTAACAAAAGTAGTTGGCTACAAGGAAATCAGTTCAGGCAATGAGGTGACACCAGATATGGCTGGCATCTTTCCTCCTTAGCGTCCTGTCATTCTTAAGTCTTCATCAACGTGTCACCATCTTTTAAGATCCAATTTTTCATCTTTTGTTTCTTTCTGTAAATTCCTTATGACTGTCATCTACTGTCATAACACAAAATGCTAAAGATCTTCAATTATAAAACACATCAAAAAGATTATAAATACAAATTATAAATACAAATTCACCCTAAATACCAAACAGGAAGTTGTGAATTAGGGATGTTGTTCAATCAGAAAATCTAGTGTTGACTGTGTAAGAATGAGAAGCTCAGAATATTAATTTTTTGCCCTATTTCTTCTGGCAACCATAGTCTCTCACAATGAATACAAAGTTAGTTGGATGATGCCTAGAAATAATCGCTTTTCCTGAGTACTATCAAGGGCCGTTGTTGTTGTTTTTGTTGTTGTTGTTGTTGTTGTTGTTGTTGTTGTTGTTGTTGTTGCTGTTGCTTAGTTTTTAGTTTTTAGAGTTTATTTATTATGTATCCGGGCTTCAGTTTGATTCAGTCTATCCTGCTTAGGGCTTGTTCAGCTCCTGGAATCTACAGATGCAATCTTCAGTCAAATTCTCTAAGTACTTTTTCAATAACACATTCTTTTTTTAATCCCTGTTGGGATTCTGACAACATGAATTTTTGCCTCTTCTTTATTCATCGGTTGATGGGCATCATCTAACCTGGTTCAGTATCTTGGCTATTGTGAATAGTATAACAATAAGCATGAATGTGCAAGTATCTCTGTGCTATGCTGACTTGGGTTTCTTCTCAGGGGTAAATCCAGTACTGCCCTAGGAAGCTCCATACTTGTATCCATAGTGGCTGCACTAATTTTTGTTCACATCAGTCACCAGTAGTTCTTGTTATTTGACTTGTTGATAATAGTTATTCTATCTGGAGTGAGATGGAATCTCAATGCAGTATTTTTAAAAAATGATGTATTTATTTGCAAGGAGAGGGAGAAAGAGATGAAACACAACAGAGATTCCTGCCACTAAAAATGAACTCAAGACACAAGTAGTACTTTGTAAAGCTGGCTTTATATGGGTACTGGAGACTGAAACTGGGTGTATTAGTCAGGGTTCTCTAGAGGAAACAGAGTTGATAGAATGGATTGTAGTAAAAGGGAATTTATTGGGGTAGCTTACAACAGTCCAACAATAGCAGTCTGCAGGCCCACAGGTGAAGAAACCAGTGGCTGTTCAATCCATGTGGCTGGAGAACTCAGCAGTCCCCAGCCCAGAAGGCCTGATGGTTCCCTGGGGAGCAGATGCTCTTCAGTCCACGATGTGAGGCCGAGGAAACTGGGTTCTGATGTCCAGGAAGTGTAGGAGAGCAGAATGTGAGTGCAAGTCACGAACAAGTACCAGCAGCCAACAAGCAGGGAGGTCAGGAGAGAATCTCTTCCCCTTTATATAGCCTTAGGGTGGGGTCTTGCAACCCCCAGACTTAATGGCTTCCTGAGTCTCTGGAATTTCCTTCCTGAATTGCCCACACAGGAAATGATATTTAGTTATAGTTTCTTTGAGCTTCTTTACATCCTGCCCCCTACTGAGAGGCAGCCTTCCTATAAACATCCTCAGAGACCCTCCCAAGATAATTAAAAAGATCAAGTTGACAACAAAACCTAACCATCACACTGGGTAAGCAGGTTTGGCAAGGAAGCACCTTTAACCACTGAGCAACCTCTCCAGACCCTCACTGTAGCCTTGATTTGCATTCCCAAAATGGCGAAGAATGTTGAATATTTTTATCATATATTTTTGGCTATTTGTACTTCTTTTGAAAATTGCTTGTTCAAGTCATTTAATTATTTATATAGATCTTCATGATAAGCAAAATAAGCCAGGCTCCAAAAGACAAATATCATGGGTTTTTCCTCATATGTGGAAAATAAACTTAAAAGAAAAAATAAAAGACTGGAGAGCCTAGAGAGGCATGTATATGAAGGGAACCATGGGAGGGGAGAGGAGATTAGTACAAGATAATTGGGAGAGCCAGTAAGATCAAGTACATTATGCGCATGCATGAGAATTACATAATGGAATCCATGATTTTAAAATAGAAGTAAGCTTTTGTATAGCAAGAGAAATAAACATTTTTTTAAAAAAATCAATTTACAGAATGTGAGAAAATATTGACAAACTGTGCATCTAATAAGAGATTCATAATCAAAATATATAGGAAATAACTCACTAACAGAAATAAAATAACTCAGTAGCAGAACTAGACCTAGATAGACATATAGACAATGAGCCTGTGCCTGAGCAGACATTCCTAAAAGAGTTTATAGAAACGGTCCACAAGTATAAGAAAAAATATTCAACTTAACTGAGTATCAGAGAAATGCAAATCAAAACCACTGTGGTATATCAGCTCACATCTGTTGAAATGGTGCATTAGTTCATTTCCTACTATTATAATAAAATATCCAGTTCTGGGTATTTTATAAAAGTAGAGGCCTATTTAGCTCACTCACATTTGATGGTTGGTGGCTGGAAGCCCATGAAAGGTGGCCTCATCTGTTCAGCCTCTGGTGAAGGCTCTTTTGGATATATGATGACCTGATAGAGAAGTAGAAAGGGAAATAACCAAAGCCCACTCATTTTGCTGAGAACTAATACAGTCCTCAAGTACCGGTAGCAATTCATTATGAGGACAGTTTCCACTATAGAATCTCATTTATATGTGGAATCTAAAATAAATTTATAGGCACAGTATAACAGAGACTTGGAAGAAGGAAAAAAATAAATATTGGTCAAAGTTATGAATGATAAATATATCTGAAGATATCATTTATAACTATGTGACTACAATTAACAATATTGTACATTTCAAATTTGCTAAGAGGGTAGATTTCAAGCATTCTCACTACAAAAAAAGAAGACTAAGTAAATTGATGAGCATATTGATTTGCTTGATTATGGTAAATATTTCACAATATTTATGTATATCAAATGATCAAATACTGTAAATATATAAAATTACTGTCAACTGTACCTCAATAAAGCTGAGGGAAAATGTGAAGCAACTTACCTATGACTAAGAAAAAACATTATGAGGAAATCAAAGTAAGACTTTTATACTTCCTATAACATTATGAGAAATCAAAGTAAGAATTTTATACTTTCTATAATTGCAAAGTTTTTAAAGAATCATCTCATTTAAATCCATGGATTATATTTTAGCATTTAATGAATATTTAGTATATAATAAAGTTAAACTACAGCAATGCAAAGCAGCCTGTCTGGGAGTATAAAGCCAGTTATTGATCCTTATAATTCCAGGACTTCTAAGTGGGATATCAGAGGGTAGATTGGTAGGTATGTAGAAAATTCCTCTTCTGAAAAGCTTTTCCTTATTTATTTACTGATAAAAGATCAAAAAATGTTCATGTTATGATTCTGACAACTTGGCTAGACGTTTTGATAATTAGGACTGGGCCTTTGGTGCAACTCAGTAATAGAGTGCATGCCTAGCATTCACAAAGCCCTAGTTCAATTACTAGACTGCAAAAATAAATCTTTATCCTAGAAATGTAGGAGATACAGATAAAAATTCCCCATTCCAAAGTGACTTGAAATCATTCTTTCTCCGTATGCTAGTGTCAGCAGTGTGCCATACAATTTAATT
>PVHP010021552.1:0-29379 GCA_004024765.1 Zapus hudsonius | reverse complement strand
ATTCCTAACTCTGATTTGTCTTTTTATTTTGGGTTCTCTCTCTCTCTCTCTCTCTCTCTCTCTGTGTGTGTGTGTGTGTGTGTGTGTGTGTGTGTGTGTGTGTGAATACCAGGGCCTCTTGCTGCTGCAAACACAATACACTTGCGCCACTTTTTGGATCCAGCTTACTTGGGCCAGCAGGCTTTGCAAGCAAGTGCCTTTGACCACTGAGCCATCTTCCCAGCGCCCTCTCATTTGTCTTTTGCTTTGCAGAAAGCACCACTGAAGAGATTGAGCTGAAAGATATTGAGTGTTGACCAAGGCTGGGCCCAATTACTTTGCTACCTCGAGAGGAAAACAGTATTTTCCAACCAAAGGAACAAACAGAACCACTCCCCCATAGCCCAACCACGCACCTTCCTCCCCATGGGACAGCTAGAAGGCAACGAACCCGACTGTGTGGCCCTGGAATCCGTGGCCCACACAGAGTCAGTGCTGGGACTTGCACGAAGTTCAAGGAGAAGCATGGCTGAGGCTTTGAACCAAAAAGTTTGTTTGGCTGCTGCTTAAGGCTCCGTAACCCATGGCACAGGGCAGGCACTGGATGCTGCTCATGACCCTTGCTTTGGCCTCAGGGTGGCCAGAGTGGCTGATGTGCAGGTAGTGTGGGGACACACTCTGTGTCTTCAAGATGCTCCTATCTGTGCCCTCCAGTCCCCCCATAGTGGGAGCTAATGTGACAAAGCCCAAGGTTTGGGGACAGTCTGCTGTCCTCCAAAGCAGAGGTAATCTGGGGGTGCTGCAGTGCGGAGGCCCTGTGGAGTTTTAGTGAAGGTCAGGGTAACTTGAGGGACCAGTTTTAGATACAAGAAATAGGGAGACACGAAAGTTTCTAATCTCTCCTCATTTCAAAATTAATTAGATTTTCCCCACCTGGCCCAAATTTAGGCCAGGGTGAGGAAAATGTGACTCATCTTCATGAGGGGCAGCGTCTGGCCTGCTCAGCTGGCGGTGCAACAGGAAAACGCAGGTGGGCTTCATTGAGAGCTGTCCTTAATTACCACCTTCACGTACCCAGTTAGGCCCTGGGCCTCTACCTACCTCACAGTTAGGAGGGTATGGAGATGCCCACAGTAAGCCTTAGGCACTCAGCTCTGGGAAGCGCTGTACTTAGTGAAAATTAAAAGCCCCTGGGCACTGGGGCTCCAGCTGACTTTGGGGACTGAGTCACAGTCTTCGCCCTTATTCTCAGGTTGTCGGTCATGATGTTTACCCGCAAGCTTCTCCTTCCCAACTTCCCGTTTGTGAAGCTCTAAAAGCAGGCCTGGGCTCTTCTTCCATCTCTTCTCTCTAATACCCATGGCTACAGACCAAAGGTTGCACTCTAACGTTGATGGAAGCTAAAGCCACTAGCTGTTTGCAGCACCCTAGGTGCAAATTCATGAAGATGTGCTAGAACATTCCTTCTCCTTCCCTTCAGGTCCCTAATGCCCACATCTGTTCTACTTCCCATGAAGCAGGTAAGGATAACTCTAGAGCAGCCTTTCTCTAGAAAGTGAATCCAGGGCTAGGAGGAGGGGTCTTGGAGTATTCAGACAGAAACTGGCAGTGGTCTAGAGATGGATTCCAAAGACACCATGGACTGGTCAGGAAGTAAGAGAGCAACACCCCACAGCTTGACAGGAATCTGGGGTGGTCAGCCTCATCCTAAAAGAAGAAGTGGAAAAGAATTCCACAGGGCAGCCTCCATGGGCAAAAGGACCTCAGCCACTGCTCCTTTGGAAAAGGAATTTATCTGTGCACTTGTAAAGCTTCCCTGTTTTTAAAATCTACTATAGGGCCTGAGGTTTTGTCTGTTGTTTAAAAAATAAAGAAAATATTAAATGATAGAGACTGTCAGTTATATTATGTTTCAAACTAAAAAAAAAGTTTCAAAAAAGAAAAATAAATATGAAAATAAAGCCCTGGTCCTTTGTGTAAGCACACTCTTGCCAAGAAATCAAAGGCTCTGGGTGAGGTTTCCAGGTGACCTTGATCATATATAAACCCCTCAACCACAGCTCTGGATCTGGGATGTCATTTAAATGATAGCAGAACTAATCATAGATTCTAACTGTAAACATCCTGTATTAAAGTTCAGACAAACAAAGCCAAAAGAACTTCCATGTTAGTCTCCACCTTCCTATTTACTGGTAACGAATGGGCCTCTAGCTATTATAGAAACTTGTTTTTTTGTAAAACAGACTGTATTTGACTTGAAATTTGACATATGAAAAAATCAGAGATATAAAGGTGACATGACACCTATAATCCCAGCACGTGGCAGTTGGAGGCAGGAAGGCCAGAACTTGAAGGTCTTCTATGGCTACATAAATGAATTCTGGACCAGCCTTTCCTCATTGGCCCTGGATGGCATCCTATGAGCTTGTCACTAGCTCTCTGCTTCCTCAAAGGATGGAATTTCTTCCCCTTCACTTAACCTTCCACACACTCTATTCTCTAACACCTCCTGAGATCATTAGATGGGGCAGGGGCAGGATGGGGTAGGGCAGAAACATCCAGCTAGCTGGGAGGTAGGGGGATGGCTCAGAGCTCAGGTGAGGGTCTGATGACCTCCCTCATCCCTTTTTCTTTGAGGGAACAGTAACAGGTTTGGTTTTTGTTTTGTTTTATTTTCGAGGTAGGGTCTTGCTCTAGTCCAGGCTGACCTGGAATTCACTATGTAGTCTTAGGGTGGCCTTTAACTCACAGCAATCCTCCTACCTCTGCCTCTCGAGTGCAGGGATTAAAGGCGTGCGCCACCACGCCTGGCTTGGTTTGTTTTTGAGGTGGAGGAACTCATTCTATAGGCCAGGCTTGCCTTGCAGTTAGTGATCCTCCTACCTCAGCCTCCCCAGTGCTGGGATTAAAGGCCTGAGCCACCCTGGCTCTAAGGTGTGTGTGTGCCAGCGCTTCCTCCCCCCCACCCCTTTGTCCATGCAGAGGCTGGAGGAGAATATTGGGTATCCTTCTCCATCACTCGCCTACCTGTTTTTTCCTCAAGGTGGGAGTCTCTTACTGATTCGAGAGCTTGCCATTTTTCAGGAACCCCAGCAACTCTCCATTCTCTGCTCCCCACAGAACTGGGGTTACAGATGTGTGATACCCAGCTATTTACAGATAGGGGAATCCATATCAGACTGTCTCAGGCCCCCTAAGGCCAACAAACAATCAAAAGATGGTCGTTTTGTTCAGAGGATAGTCATACAAGTATATATTGTGCTTCTTCTTTTCAGTATTCTGGGTACACAAAGGCTGAAATAGTCCTGAGTCCCACAAAGCTGGTGGCTGCCTGTGAGCACTTCAGGCTTACTCTGGTTTGAAGCTCTCTCACAGGGAGGAGCAGACAGGGAGGTGAGATTGTGGGGTGGTCTTGAACGTTATTCCAAGTCTCTACCTATTCTTAAACTTCACTTTTTCTTTCTTCCTATTTTTTTTTTTATTTTGCCTGCACAATTCAATCCACAGCAGGGACACAGTATTTGTTTTTTTAATTGGCAGATTTTTTTATGAGAAAATATCTTAGAAGCCGGGCATGGTAGCACATGCTTTTAATCCCAGCACTCACTTGGGAGGCAGAGGGAGGAGGATTGCCAAGAGTTCAAGGCCACCCTGAGACTACAGAGTGAATTCCAGGTCAGCCTGGACTAGTGCGAGACCCTACCTCGAAAAACCAAAAAAAAAAGAAAGAAAAAAGAAAATATCTTAGAAAAATGGATTATAGCTCTTGAGAAACACATTGCCTGGAGTCTTTGGAGTCTCTGTGAAAAAAAAAATCCCAATTTTAATCAAGATGGGTGCCTCTTGGTGATCAGTCAATGGGTGGCCTGGGGGCTACTGGTCAGGGAAAAGCATCTCCTTTTGTGTGTGTGTGTGGGGGGGGGGAGGTGAACAGGATCCAGGCTGGTGGAGGTGATGTTGGTGATGTACCCTCATGTCGCAAACCAGTGAAAGCAGAATTGATACAGTCCTGAAGCTGTCCTCTGAGGCCTGCAGGACCTGAGAGGCAGGTACAGGCAGGAGCAGACTGCGGAGGCAGGCTTGAGGCCTCACTACTGCACCTCATCCAGGGCCGTCACAGTAACTGTAGTCATGTGTGCCCTATACCTCAGCCTGGTGATGCAAAGACCGGAGGTTCGCTCTGGTTGTGTGGGTATTTCACGATATATGAAAACCAAAAACAAATAACAACACAAAACCCTTTTGGGCATACTTCTTTTAACTTTTTATTGAGAGCTTCCATAATTATAGATCATAAACCTATGATTCCCTCCCCAACCTCCTTCATATCTCTTCCCCCTCTCAATTAGTCTGTTTTGTTTCATTGTCATCATTTTTTCCTCCCATTATGTGAAGGTATTATCAGGCACTGTGAAGCCATGAATATCAAGGCCATTTTGTGTCGAAAGTTTGCATTGTAAACAGCCCTATCCTTCCCTTGGCGCTTACAATTTTTCCACCACCTCTTCCACAATAGACCCTGAGCCTCAGGAAGTGTGACAGAGATGCCCAGTGCTGAACACTCCACTGTCGTTTCTTCTCAGCACTATGGTGTCTTTCGTGCTATTCCTGTGGTCACTGGTGGGCACATTTTCTATTACCTCAGTTGCACGTCTTCCTCTTCCAAACAATGCAGGAAATTCAGTTATGATATTAAGGGGTGTTATGTAAAGCTTATCGGCAGAGGGTGACGGAGGATATTGCTAATAAAAAACAAATGTCTTACCTTAGAGTTGGTTCTACATAGTGCACACACAGCAAGGTTAAATCCCTTTATTTTCCCTTCAGGAATCTCATATTTTATCTTAATTTAGCTGCTTTTTTGTCATACTAAACAATTATGATTTTTTTTTCTCCCTGAGGTAGGGTCTTATCTAGTCTAAGCTGAACTGGAATTCACTATGTAGTTTCAGGGTAGCCTCAAACTCATGGCAATCCTCCTACCTCTGCCTCTGCTGGGATTAAAGACATGAGTCACCATGCCCAGGTTAATTCTGTTTTTGTTTTGTTTTTTTTTAACAGGAGAATATTTAATCCATTCCAAAAATCAAATCAGGGAATTTGGTAATGATAGGAGAATCATCTGCTTATAATAGACAGGATGTTACTGGCTTGATGTTTGTAAGGAATTAGCTGATACTTGCAGCAACTCAAATTATACCCATCTTTTGGAGTTCTGCCTGCTGAGGCTGGGAGAGGGGATGGAAGGTAGAAAGGAATATCAAATGCATTAAGCTAATCAAACAATAGCTAGGGTGGGGACGGCACAGGCCACTCCAGGCAGACAGGATGCTCTGGAGTAGCCAGAGCCCATGAAAACTGGGCTGCCCGTGGAATGTGCCAGCCAAACCGTGTTCAGCTATGGCTTCAATATGATTTGTCATTCCCAGCCACATTTCTTGTTTTTGTTCCTCAATAATACATGAAGGCCAATTCAAGTTCTTGATCAAATGAGATATCCAGGTTCCCATGTTGTTTTGGCAAAGGAATCTGGTCAGGTCTGACAGAGGAATGTGTGATGTCCATCTGCTGTCTCCAGGTCTGGCTGAAAAGACATGCTGTAAATGGCTTCTCCCTGGCATTTCTCACTTAGCAGCCAGAAAGCTTTCCAGTTCACATCACCTTAATTTTTTTCATTTTCTAAATAATGCATAAAGGCCACCAATTAATTTATCTGTTCATCTTTTGAGGAAGCAGAGAGCTAGTAGCAAGCTAATAGGATGCCATCCAGGGCCAATGAGGAAAGGCTGGTCCGGAATTCATTTATGTAGCCATGGATAACCTTCAAGTTCTGACCTTCCTGCCTCCCAACTCCCAGGTGCTAGGATTATAGCATGTTGCCTTTATATCTCTGATTTTTTTCATATGTCAAATTTCAAGTCAAATACAGTCTGTTTTACAAAAACAAGTTTCTATAATAGCTAGAGGTCCATTTGTTACCAGTAAGTAGGAAGTGCATTGGAGCCAACACTTTCTACCAGAAATCTTATTGAAGGAAAAATTCGGCCCTGACCTGACAACTATCTAATACCCAGCACTTAGGAGGCTGAGGCAGGATTGTCAAAAATTCATTGCCAGCCTGGGATAGAGTAAGATGGTGTCTCAAAAAACAAAAACATGCACTGGAGAGACAGCTCAGTGGTTAAGGGCACTTGCCTACAAAGCCTAATGATCAGTGTTTGATTCTCCAGTACCCACATAAAGCCAGATGCACAGTAGCTGGAGGCTCTGGCATGCCCATTCTCTCTCTGCTTGCAAAAAAAAACCAAAAAAACAAAAAAACAGGAAGGAAGGAGAGGGAGGAAAAACAACCAATTAATTCACCTATTAGCTCTTTTAGGAACAGAGACGTACTGGCAGACACTTAGGAAGAAGCCATCCAGCACCAAAAGGGAAAGCTGGTCACACCCACATTGTCTCAAGTCACTCAAGTAGAACAGACTAGAAAGGTACAAGGAAGCCGTAGATACAATATGCCTTCTTCTGTTCCTTCCTTTCCTTTCTGTTTCTTAGTTTATGTTGAGCCAGGCAAGTGGAAGGACAGCTGGAGGAGAGCTACCTCACGTACCAAGACAGGTGCACACCTCACGGGCCTCCAATGGAGGGAGGATGGTTCTGTCAGCATCTTGCTATGCTTAGGGAAAGGGCCAGGCTTGTTCTGAAGGGAATTTCTCTATGAAAGCTGTGTTGCACTAGTGTGCCAACGTTCTTCAGTCATCTCCTCAGGACATGGTGGAATGAGTGATTGATTTGAGAAGCAATTCTGTGCTTAGAATTCAGAAAGTACCCAAAGATTTCTAAGCACATTTTATTGATGTTACCACCAAAGGGGTATTTTAAAAGTAAATCCAAGCCCTTAAGTTATTAACGTTTTCAAGTTAGCAGTATAAAAAATGTACTATTTTACATCTCCCCACACAGTATAACTACAACTGTACATAAACTTCTGCATTCCACAAAGCACTTGTCACTTATGAAGTGAAAGGTTCCACGATGCTAGGTAAATAGTTGCCATCCTTTTTAAACAACACTGCTTGGGAAGACTGGTGCTCCAGTGGCCCAGTGGGTGAGCATGCAGTACTTATATGGAAGATCTCTCTCCCTTGTGCTTGTGACTGATCTGCAAACATCTAAGTCAAAGTTTCTGCAAATTGCTCTGGAAGAAATCATAGTAGACAAGGGCTAAGTGCAGACATAAGCAGCTCCATTTTGTAAACAAAGTTTCGGCCTTCCATTTTATTCCACTGAACTTCCTTAAATGGCCCGCGAAGATGACTCCACTTGTTATCTTGTAAAACATCACTTTTTGGAAGGTCTTTACATTGGTTACGAGGAAACTGGACCATAATCTTGCTGCCACTTTCAGGTCCATTACGAACTATGGAAGAAAAATAAAAATATCAATGTAATTGTTTTACAACGCCCAAAATAAGGGGATACATCTCACAATTTCATTCTACCATGAGTATAAAAACCTATCTAACAAGCAATCTTGTAAGAGTGTTTCAGAAGCCAAGTGTGGTGTCTCGTGTTTCTAACCCCAGCACTCGGGAGGATCAAGAGTTCTAGGCCAGCCTGGACCACACGAGACCTACATCAAAAAACAAATAAGAACAAGGGCTGAGGAGATGCCTCAGTGGGTAAACACTTGCCTCACAACTGTGAGTACCTGAGTTCAGCTCCCCAGACCCATGAAAGAGCGTGAAGCTGTGGTTGGCTTCTGCATTCCCAGGCCACCTACAGCAATAAGGGAGGGGTGGACGTAAAAATTTCACTGAAGCTTGAAAAGGGAATAGTGAAAAAGAGACCCTGCCTCAAATGAGGTGGAAGGCAAGGACCACCCCAAAACTGTCCTCTGACCTCCACATGTGTGCCGTGGCATGTATGTACCTGCACTTACAAGCAAACCTGCATCCAGATACACATCACACAAACACCAAATAGATAAAACTTTGAACACAAAACAAAAAAGAACTTAAGCTACATGTGGTGGCTCATATCTTTAATCCCAGCACTTGGGAGGCAGAGGTAGGAGGCTATGAGTTCAATGCCACCCCGAGACTACATAGTGAATTCCAGGTCAGCCTGGGCTAGAGCAAGACCCTACCTCAAAAAAACAAAAACATGGGCTGGAGAGATGGCTCAGCGGTTGGGACACTTAGGGCCCTGGGTTCAATTCCCCAGTGCCCACATGGGCCAGACCCACCAGGTGGTGGCCCTGGTATGCTCGCTCTCTCTCGCTCTCTCTCTCTCTCTCTGCTTGAAAATGAATAAATATTTAAAAAACATAAAAAAAAACAACTTAAATGCAAAATAATTTTTTGCTGTTATGCACATAAACACACAGATATATGTATGTACACGTACACACACACACAAAGCTGGTCTAAATATTTCCAAATTGCTGTTTGTACTACAAAAATTAGGAGCCAGGCATGATGGCACATGCCTGTAATCCCAGCACTCAGGAGGCTGAGGCAAGCAGACTAAGAGCTCAAGGCCAGCCTGTCTCAAATAAACAAAAGGAACTTCAGGAAGGGTGAAAAAGAATTAAGAAATTCTTAGCAACAGAAGGCTGGTAGTGGGTATGAAAGAATTCATGCTTAGCAAGGTTCAATCCCTTTTAACACAAGTCTAACAAAAAACCACCAAGACAAAACAACCCAACAATTTCCTCCCTTAAAGACACTGCAATGAGCAAGCCTGTCTAGTCCCAAGCTGGGACTCTGTGGGGAAATATTTCTAACAATTAAATCTTTCAATTTTAAAGTATTGAGAGAAGATGGTAAAAAAGAAGATCCCATTAAAAAGGACTCCAAAAATAAATTTAATCAAATGTATGTGAAAGTATACTTAACAAAATACCGTCCTCTCTGTTCCATCTCATCAGTTTGGATATATTCAGGATCAAACATTATCCATCCTATGTTCACAGCAGTCTTTTTGAAAGGCTTCTATCCATTAAAGGTTTGGGTTTGCAGGAGTAACTATGTTGACATTTTAGAGGATTTGACGTGATGCTGAGCTAAAAATAATTTTTAAACCCAGGGCCTTACACACGCTAGGTAAGTGTTCACCACTGAGCTACCTTCCTGGCCCCATGCTAAATATCTGGTAACTTAGAGAATAAACTCTTGTTCTAAATAACAGATATAATAGGACAAATACCAGTGTAAATGCAATGGTAATTCATCAGGGAAAATAGATTACTTTTACATCTATATGACCATTAAAACCAAATGTTAAAGTCAAACTCCATTCAGAGCAACACAGTACCTGAAATAGCGTAGTCACCATTTGGGGAGGCCACTGTTATGGCAGAAGCATTGCCGATGCTCTCCACAGGCCCAAGGCCCACATGATTGCTGAAGCTGAGGACCTGCCAGCCCATGACCTTGGCTAGCTGCTGAACGGCATGCACCTGATGCTGCGACATCTGCAAACGACAAGGGAAACGTGACCGACCATCGCCACCAAGTGAAACCTCGAGCCAGGCTTCTCCATGAGACTACTAGGGAGAGGAGGCAATGCTCCATCTTCACTGGAGAAGTTACTGCTGCCCTCCTGTCCACTGGCAACTTGAGCAGGCACTTGACCTAACCTCGGCCCCCTGGAGTCTCCAGCCTGGGGTTTTCTGTTATTGTTGCTGTTTTTTGAAGTAGGATCTGACTCTAGCCCAGGCTGACTTGGAATTTACTATGCAGTCCCAGGCTGGCCTCAAACTCATGGCAATCTTCCTACCTTTGCCTCCTGAGTGCTGGGATTAAAGGCGTGCGCTACAGCACCTAGTCAACCTGAGTATCTTCCATCGCCTTCAATCCCAGAACCCACCCTACACACAGACCTATGAGGCAATGTTAACAGTGCCCTCTGCTCTCTGGGTAGGTAGTTAGGTTTTCCAGGAGCCAGCAGCAGGATGGCAAGGAAGAGTGTGCAGGTATTGGTTCTCTTGGTATCTTCCCCTTGGGGCTGGTTGAATCTTTTAACAAAAAACTTCTGATCTTCCCAAGGTGGCTTGTTCTATGCAACTCTTCCTTTTAGAGTTCCTACAGTTTGTCCCTGCCCTCAAGCTTGGCCTAGGGCCCCTGGGGTGTGGTGACTAACAGCACCCACAACTTTGCTGAGCGTGCCATGTGTTCCTGTTCTGACCAAGGCAGCCAGTGCACACCATTCTCCTGGTTACCGCTGCTTCCTGTCCCTGTGCAGACTTGAGTGACCAAAGCCATTTAGGGGAAAACAGCTAGGAGCAGCCACTGCTCACAGATGCATCTTTACTTACTCGCCATCAAAGAAGCAAATCAGTATACGATTATTCTTCTGGACAAACTATTAGCACCTTTCTCCCCCTTAATTTTGTGTGAAAAAACATTCTTACATTTCAAAAACCTAGCCTAGCTACCACAACTTCAGGAAGGCAGGAAAAGTCCTACTCTTATTTCTCTCGCGTCACAAAGCTGGTTTACAGTAGAACAGCCTTTTCCGTACTCCCTCCAGGCTAAAGTTCATTTTCTGCCTGTTATAGTGGGTAATGGCCATTGCAGCTTGTATCTCATCTGCCTTTCTCTAGTTTTCTTAGAGAGGCTATACACCCCAATAATCATGAAAACCAACAACCTGTTGGCCCAAGCACCAGTCCATCATAAATAGAAAGCAGCCAGCAGAGTACAAAGTACAGCAGGAAGGAAGTGGCACGGCAGAAAAGAACACATGACTACTTTTTCTTTGTTTTTGAGGCAGGGTCCCACTCTAGCCCAAGCTGACTTGCAACTCACTCTGTAGTTTCAGGCTGGCCTCCTACCTCTACCTGCCTGCTGCCAGGATTGAAGGCATGCACCACCACACCTGGCTCAGCACTCAACAGAAGGAAGTGAGTGGCAAGGAACACCTGTAAAGCCTATACTTGGGAGGCAGGCAAGAGGACAGCCACAAGCTTGAGGCAGGCTGGTCTACACAGTGAGTTACAGGCCACAATGGGAGATTACAGTCTGAAGGTATCACCTGAGACAGAAGGAAGTCCTGCAGCTCCTGCTCCTGATAAGACAGGGTGATGACTCGACCATCTCTGTGCACAACACGGACTTGCTCGATGCCAATGTTCAATTGCAGCTGAATGGACCTTTAGAAACACATACACCACACATCAGAAATGTTCAAAATTACCTTTCACAATCCCACACATCTTATCAATCCTAGAGCACAGACAGTGAAAACAGCAGCTTTGACCACCTACACCAATATTTCTGGGGGAGACAGGAAATCTTGTCTCCATGAAAACAAAGAATGCCCATCATGCCCTACTCTAGACCCCACTGAGTGCCAGCTGCACAGTGGGCCAACATCAGATCCTTGTCTTCCCTGACCATCCACACAGTAGCACACCCCTTCACCATGACGACAGCCATACTGGACATATGTAGCACCTGCCACGTCTTTAAGTCTTCCTTCCCATGGCCAATCACACCATTTTGACCATGAGGCTGGTAATATATACCATATCTTTCCTTCTCAGGCTCCCAGACTAGAAGTAGATGTAACCAAAGATCTAATTCTCATACGGAACAGGATTTGTGAGCTCTTTACCAAACTCCTCCTCTGAAATAATCAGCAAGTCGGACTATGTAGGATCTATGAACTTGGCCCAGGCCAGACTCCAACACGCATAAAATATTCAGCAAGTATCATTCAGACCGCTGTACTCTTCCAAAACAAGTTACAAAATTTATTATACAGCAATGTAAGAAATTAAAGTCCCCCAAATGAAACCATTTAGACACACGAATGCAGAAAAAAAGCACATATTTCCATATCTGTTAGTTCTTATTGATTTTTGACTTTGTCTTACATTTAGTATTTGGGAAAAGGGTATATGACAACTTTCTACATAAAATTGTAATTTCGATGAAAATTATAAAACTCAAAAGTCTTAAAGGAAGGCATAAATCTAACCAAATTAAAAATAAAGAATAAAAGAGTATGAAGGTGGTTCTGGGGAGATGGTTCAGTGGTTAAATGCATTTGCTTGCAAAGCCCACTGGCTCATGTTCAATTCCCAGCACCCACTTAAAGCAGACACACAATACAGTGCGTGTGTCTGAAGTTCATTTGCAGTAAGAGTATCCATATTTTTTCTCAAGAAGTAAAGAAGGAGTAAATAAAGAAAAAAAGGAGCAGCCACTGCTCACAGATAAGGAAAGAAGAAAAAGAGAAACAATAAACATAAAATAAAACCAACAAGTAAATAAAAATGAGAAAGATGTCCCATTTAAAAAAAAGAAAAGCCAGGCATGGTGGCTTGCTCTTTTAATCCAAGTGTAGGAGGATCACTGGGAGTTCAAGGTTCAAGGCCAGCCTGGAACTACAGAGTGAGTTCCAGGGCAGCCTGAGCTAGAGTGAGAAAATAACAAACAAACAAACAGAGAATGGAGCAACAGGAATTGTTAGCACTAACTGTGGGTAGAGGTATATCTGCAGTAACCCCTTTGAAGAACATGTCAGGCTGAGTGTGAAGCACAGCCCTGTGTAATCACAGCACTCTGGAAGCAGAGGTGCGAGGGTCGCAGGTTCTAAGCACTCTGGGCCACACAGCAGACTCCATTTCTTTTTTGGATGATGGTTATACAACATAAGAAATTAAAATTGGTCATGTTAATTACATCTCATTTAAAAAAACATCAAAAGCTGTGAAAAACCAGTGCAGACAGGATACATATGTTTGTAAACACATGAGCTTTTCTAGAACCATGTCTAAGAAGCTGGTCTTGTTTTGATGTGTGTGTGGTGTGCACTGTGTGTGGCATTGGTGTGGAAGGCCATGGCAAAGAGCCAGGTGCCTACTCCACCACTCTTCCACTGCTCTTATTTGAGCCAGAATCTCTTACTCATCTCCGAGTTGATGCTTTTTTTTGCAAGTTCCAGCAATACCTGGGCCTCTGCTCTCGTACAGGACTGGGAGAGCCAGGCACGGCACAACCAGCTATTTATGTGCATTCAAAAGAGTTGAACTGGGGTGGGGGGGAATCTCAGGTCCCCTCAGGCCCTCATGCTTGTGCAGGAAGCCCACTCAACTTCTGAATCACCTCTCCAGCCCTAAGAAGCAATTGTTCTGGGGGAAAGGGGAGTCTGGGAACTGCTTTCAGCTATGCATCGCTTAAGTTGGTCCCAGAAAGAAAAGGAAAAGGGCATTCCATTCCACTACTCCCTCTTACTTCCTCTCATTCATTCGCTCTTAGCATTCCGCCACGCAGTCAGGTTGCTCTCCAGCTCCTTAGCAGTGGCATGTTCCATCCTGACTCTACCCTCCAGGGGTTGTCAAGGCCACACTATCACTAATCGTCCTTCCCAGATTTAATGGAGATTTCTGTGAGCAGAATGCCATAATTCATTTGGTTTTAGGTCCAAACCTAAACTTTTTTTTTTTTTTTTTTTGGTTTTTCGAGGTAGGGTCTAGCCAAGGCTGACCTGGAATTCACTATGTAGTCTCAGGGTGGCCTTGAACTCATGGTAATCTTCCTACCTCTGCCTCCCGAGTGCTGGGATTAAAGGCGTGTGCCACCATGCCCGGCCCTAAACATTTTTATGTTGACCATTTTTTCTCTTTCCTCCTTCCTTGTGTGTTTATTTATATGTGCGCTCACACGAGGATGCCAGAGGACAACCTCAGGTGCCTTTCCTCAGGAGAGCCAATCTACCTTTGATACAGGGTCTCTCATTGTCTGGGAGCTCACCAATACGCTAGCCTGGCTGGCCCGTAAGTCCCGGGGATTCACCTGTCTACCTCCCCAACACTGGGATCACAAGCATGTTCCATTATACCCAGCTTTTTTACATGGGTTCTGGGGGTTCAACTTGGGTCCTCGTAACTGTGTGGCAAGCACTTTACGAATTGATCTATTTTCCCAGCCCTCTTTTTCTTTCCTTTGAATTTTGTCACTTCAATTTTTTATTTTATTTTTTTGTGAGGCAGGGTCTCATTGTAGCACAGGCTGACCTGTAACTCATTCTGAAGAGCAGTCTGGCCTCAAACTTACAGTGATCTTCTTACCTCAGTCTCCTGAGTGTTGAGATTACAGGCATGAGCCACCATGCCCAACTTCCCTCAATTTAAAACAAAGAAAAAAAAGTTTATATTCATTATATACACCTTAACAAATACTTATAGCTAAATAAAAATGTCAGTAATCTTTAGAAAATTGAACAAAGGGTCCAAAGAGAAATTTTACAGAGTAAGATATCCATGTGGCTAAAAAGCAAACTTACAAAGAAAAAGTCAGGCAAGGTGACGCACATATGTAATCTCAGCACTTGGGAGGTTGAAGGAAGAGAATCAACAAGAGTATGAGGTCAACCTGGGCTACAGAGTGAGACCAGCCTCAAACAAAACAAAGCAAAACAAAACAATCATAAAACAAGTAAATAAACTGGGCATGCCTTTAATCCTAACACTCTGGAGACAGAGATAGAATCACCATGAGATCAAGGCCAGCCTAAGACGACATGGTGAGTTCCAGGTCAGCCTGGGATAGAGTGAGACCCTACCTCATAAACACACACACACACACAAAAGTAAATATATCGATGATTAATTAACCCTGGCTTGAACATGCCACAATGTATACATCCTTTAGCAAATTTCATTATGGAGAATTTAAGATAAACGGAAGTAGATTAGAGTACAACCAAAGCCCAGCATCCACTGCCAGTCTCGGCAGGGTAACAAACAACCGTATCCAATACCATTCTTCCCTCCCCACCCCCAGCTACCTCAGCTATTTATTCCTGAACCTCTGGTGGAGCTCCACTCTACCTTCCATAGAAGTTTCAAAGCCAATTTCCTTTACATCGTGTACTTTTGATTTCTATACTTGTTCTTAAACTTACTGAAAAAAATTTCATTATAAATAATGAATTAAAACTACCACATTGGAAATCAGTATTATATGTGAATTTTCAAAGGGTAGTAGCTGTGTGTGCCAGTTAGATCTGCTGAAATAAAGCAGCTATACTAGGAAACTGCTCGCAGAGCCTGTTGAAGCCTTATCAGCTGTTAAATTCTAAAAAGGCTCAAATGGAAGCCCAAATACCTCTTCATGGCCTCTAGCCAACTGTGTTAGCTTATCAAATGGGAAGGCAAATCCAGCACACTGTATTCTTTCCTTGCCTTGCATACACCAGCCAAACAGAGCATGCTTAACAATGAAGGACGTGCTGGCATGCTGCAGACACGTGAGTGTTAACCTGCTTCAAAGGCCATAATCCTGAGCTAGGACACCAGATCATGAGGGCTGCCACTCTCAGCTGCTTGGAAGCACACTACGGAGTGAGTGCAGGCACCATAGGAATGGCTGGTGCACACTTTAATCCCAGCACTCAAGAGGCAGAGGGCAGAGGATCACTGTGAGTTCAAGGCCAGCCTGGGGACTACACAGTGAGTTCCAAGTCAGCCTGGGCTAGAGACCATGCATACCTTCAACAAACCAAGAAAGAAATGGCTGTCCTAACTCCAGATACACTGGACTTGTCACAGCTTCTAGTATGGTGGTTTGAATGTAAATGTCCCCCATAGGTACTTTATGAAAAAATATTTTTATGTATTTATTTGCAAGGAGAGAAAGGAAGGAGGTAGAGAGGAAAGGAGGGAGAAAAGAGACAATGAATATGAATGTGCACACCAGGACCTCTTGCCACTGCAAACAAACTCCAGATACAAATGCCACTTTGTACATCTGGTCCTGAGGAGTTGAACCCAGGCCAGCAGGCTTTGCTAACAAGTGCCTTTAACTGCTGAACCATCTCCCCAGCCTGCATGAGGTATTTTTGATTAAACTTCCTACTTAATCCCCAGTTGGTGGAATCTTTAGGAGATGGAGCCTTGCTGGAGGTGTATTTCTGGGGGCAGATCTTGAGTCCAGCCCTCTGTGTTCAGAGCCAGCATGAGCTTGTTGTGCTCTCTCTCTCCTTGGATGGGTGATGAAGTGAGCCAGCTGCCTCCCCCATGAAGAAGCTTCCCCTTCAAACTGTAAGCCAAAATAAACCCTTGCCTCCTATAAACTGCTTCTGGTTGGCATTTTGTCCCGGCAATAAGAAACTATCTGCAACCGTGACATTTATCTAATAACAGACCATTTTCAACATTCTTACCTCTTCTTGCCAGCACTTTACTGGTGAATAGAGTATTATGGCACCCTAGCAAATAAAATGAAAGGCTATATACAATCCCTCAATAAACGCCGGGTCACATCAAATAACATGCAAAATACTAACTCATTTGTGACACTTACTTGCATATTTGCTCATAACCTTGTGATGTGATTAAAACCTTCACACTAGATTCATACACATCATTGATGTTTGACCAGTGAGCCTGGATCTGAGGGTCCTCGATGCGACTCGCTAAACTGTCAATGGTTGCAGCGGTTCTTTAAAAGGAAAGAAGATAAAAACCAATTAACAACTACCATTTACAATGAGTAGATTTAAACCACACTTTTATGAAAATCCAGGAATTAGATAGCCATTTTTAGACAATATCACCATTTGTCAAGCAAAGATATTTTAGAAGATACAGATAGTTTTGAGAGCCTCTTGCATAGTGTACAACTGACTGCTGATCTCAGTTTCACATTACAGCACACTCTCATCACACACACCCGATTTTCCCAATTCATGATGGCTTATTACCTTTCATTTTCACTGGCTTTGTCCCACTCATGAAAGCTTATGAGGCCACAGTGAGAAGGACTAACCTGACATATGTCACTCACAAATGCCAGTGACAAATGACCTGGGATACACCAACACCTATTACTGGAATGGAGTAAAATCATATTCAAAACAAACTAGAGAACTTATGCATAATCACTCCTTTACACCAAGAAAAATATGATGAAATACAAATCAAAAAGTACTTTTTGATCACTTACTCTTACCAACAACCCTGTGTGTTAAGTAGGAACTGTTTCCTGTCTTAGTTCTGAAATACGATCTCACCCTTTGGATCCAAACTGACCTGGAATCCTCTATAGTGGCTTCTAATTCAAGATCCCAAATGTTAGTATTATTGAAGTATGCCCCATCTAACTTTAGGTAAACAATGTTATCTTTACTTCCCCTCCCCTTTTCTTGAGTTTTCAAAGTAAGGTCTTGCTCTAGCCCAAGCTGATCTGGAATTCAGTATGCAGTTTCAGGGTAGCCTTGAACTCATGGTGATTCTCCTACCTGTTCCTCCTCCCAAGTGCTGGGATTAAAGGCATGAGCCACATGCCCTGACTTCTCTCTTTTTTGAGACAAGGTCTCATGTAATCTATGCTGGCCTCAAATTCGTTATATAGCCAAGGCTAGCTTTAAACGCCTATCCTCCTGCCTCTATTTCCCAAGTGTTAGGATTACAGGAGCATGCCGCCACAAATGGCTTCAAAAATGGTTATCAATGATAAGCATTTGCCCAAGATCACATAGCTAGCTCTCAGCATAACACCTTGTAGCCCAACTTCAGAGCAAAAACCCATGTATCAAATTTCAATGTCAAGGGCTGGGGAGATGGCTCAGGTGTTAAGAGCATTAGCTAAGAAAGTATGAGAACCCGAGTTCAATCCTTCACACCCACATAAAAAGCTGGACATGAGGATTGGAGATGGCTCAGTGATTAAAGGCGCTTGCTTGCAAAAGCCTAATGGCCCATATTTGATTCCCCAGCACCCACATAAAGTCTAATGCACAAAGTGGCACATGCCTCTGGAGTTTGTTGGAGGTCCTGGTGTGCCCGCACTCACTCTGAGTCTGCTTCTAGGAAAGAGAGAAAAAGAGAGAGAGAGAAAAAGAGGGAAGGAAGGAAGGAAGGAAGGAAGGAAGGAAGGAAGGAAGGAAGGAAGGAAGGAAGGAAGACCAGTGTTAAGGGAGTCAAAAAAGGAGGACTGATGTGGCTCCCTGGTCAGCCAATCTAAGTGAAAAACAGGAGCTCCAGGTTCAGTGAGACTCTGTTCAGGGAAACAGGAAGGAGTGACAGAGGACGACACTCAGTATCTTTGTGTGTACAAGGGGTGCACACATCTGTACTCACAAATTCATGTACCACATACACATGCATGCACACCACACATATACACACACCAAAAAAAAAAGTTTTCCCCAAACCCAGTCATCATCCCTTTATATCTTACACACTCTGATCAACACCCATTGCTTAGATCCAATGCTTAAATCATGTAAATTCAAAACACTAACGGCTCCTTAGTTCTCATGATTGGCCTCTAATACTTTACTGCAAAGAGAAAGCAGCTTGGAGGAAACAGGAATAAATGAGAAAAATGACGAGGACAAGGGGCTCCTATATGAGCCCAGGCAGGACTTGCTCTTGTTCACTGGTGCCTTACAGTCTGCTCTGAACTGTCCTTTCATGTCCCACAATGTTTCCCTTACAGTACTTCAAAATTGCAGCAGCAGACAGGTATGTATGTGAGACTGTTCTGCTCAGCAGGCATCAATAAACTAGATGTAACTCAGTGGTAGAGGTTTGCCTAGCACATACAGGGTCCTAATCAGAATGCATGCAGCAAACAAAAAATACAAAGCTTAAAAAAGATTTGATCAGTTCAGGAAACAGTGCCTCATGGGTGGGTTACTACAGAAAGCATGGGGCTGGGGCTGTCATGCAGTGATAGGACAATCAAACAGCACGCACGGTCCTGGATTCAGATCCCCAGCTCCCAAACAAACAATACTAACAGAATGATAATTTTCTAAGGCACAAGGCACATCCTAGTCAGCTGTCTGTCAGAAACAATGCATTAAGTTAGGCTGCTCACAGATCTGTATCTTCCCCACACTTGACAGAACCTGTCCATAAACTTACCTTGAAGATGGGTGGGAATGAGGGCTAAAGCATCCAAAAATTAATAGACATGAAACAAAACAGGAAAACACTTCAATCTCACAGAAAAAAACAATAACTTTTTTTATCCTTACCTGCTCCTCAGGAAAATATGCTTTGCTTGTTTAATTATTTTTTCTAGGAGCCCTTCACTAGACTGTAATGAATTGATCTCATTTTTATCAAAAGCCTGAGGACCCGAAAGTCTCATTCTCTTGTGACCAAAAGGTGCACTTGCTGGATGAGGCATCACCACGGAACTCAAGGTCTGTTTATGAAACTGACAAAAAGAAAAAGAAAAAAAGCCATTTCTTCGTAACCAATACATGTAATAATTTTACACAATGTTTAATGAAAGTATGGCTCATGTTTCAGAAGTACTGAAAGCAATGCATTTGAACATGTTAAAAAGTTATCTTGGTACAGAGACAAATGCTAGCACTGCTAGGTCACATATTAAGTTTCTAAAGAGAGAAGTCCCTCTCCAGGTGTAAATTTTGTCTTCAAAGTTTTAAAATGCAAACCCAATATTCTTTCTTTTTTTTTTGTTTTTTAAAGAAATTCCAGATACATGGGCAACCCTCTGCATCTGGCTTTATGTGGGTCCTGGGGAATTGAACTCGGGTCCTTCTGCTTTGCAGGCAAATGACTTAACCACTAAGCCATCTTTCCAGCCCCAAACCCAATATTCTTCATCAAGTCTCATGTTACCCACAGAATATATATACTCAATAGGTGGTTAACTCCACTATATCCTAGAATGCCTACCAAAACTCAGAGAACCTATTTTTGTGGTACTGGGGACTGAACCTCATGACAGCTCAATAAGCAATGTACCACTGACCTATAAATTCAGTCCAAGAAGCTTTCAAAACTGGCTTTTACGTCATCGCAATCAACTGAATCACATCCTAAGGCTAGGCAGAGAGGTAGGGTCTCATTCTAGCTCCAGGCTGACCTAGAACGCACTCTGTTAATCCAGGCTGGCCTCAAACTCACAGGGTTGCTCCTACCTCTGCCTCCCAAGTGCTGGGATTAAAGGTGTGCACCACACTGGGCAAGAGATTCTTTTTTACATAATGAGCCCACACTATGCAGAAGCACAGTGAAAACCCAGCTGCTGATGACCAACTACCCACAGACTCACCTGAAGAGTTAGCAGTACACTCACAGGCTGAGGCAAGACACAGCTCACCCTCACCCCGTGGCATATGGTTTCTATGCCTCTACCTCTAGAAGGTATGCTAGGGTATCTGCCAGCTAACAGCAAGGCTAGACAGGGAGGGAATGCCGGTGCTAGGTAAGGGAGGCTCAGCAGAGGGGAGGCTTGTGCACTCATTGTCCCGATATGCTCAGCATGGTAAAAAGCATTGATGTCATTACCTCCCTGATCAGCAGGTGCAGGTTATGCTCTAGGACATAGAGGTGATCCTCTGGACTCTGCTTCTCAGTGGCAGACTTCTGGGATTTCTTATCATTTGAAGAATGGCACAAGGAAATAGACAACTGCAAGCCTGTTCATAAAAAGCAGGACACACATATAACCCGAGATCTGGACAGCCACCAATGTCTTCATAAAGGACAATCAGGTCAAATGATTAATGTTTTTATTCCTAGTGACCATTCTTTAATATGATAAACTCATACACATTGGAACAGTTCAAATCCTGCTGACTTGGAGCTAAGCTGGTGAAAAACCTATACATTTTTTAATTCTTGCCCTTTAGTTCCTTTTAATTTAAATTTTAAAAAAAATTAAAAGTGAGGTTTTATCATTATTTCTTGTAATGTGTGTGTGCATGTATGGAGATGTGCATGATGTATGCGTATATGTGCATGCGTGCGTATATGTGGGTGCTAGGAAATTAAACTTGGGCCAGCAGGCTTATAAGCAAGCACCTTTAACCACTGGGCCATTTCCCCAACACTGTCACTACTCTTGAATACAGAGTTGGTATCTGGTCCTAGTACAGAGGAGAGATTCTGTTCCCTGCTTCCGTGAGCTAGGCTAGAACTGCTCACTTCTACAGCACATTCCCCAAGTAAGAAGATGGTGGCACAGTCCTAAGAACCTGTGCTAAGTAAACAAGTGCACAACTAGCGACAATGAGTTCTACAGTAAATCTTACTGCTTTTGAGTAATAAAAATTCAATCTCAGGCTGGGCATGGTAGATCACACCTTTAATCCTAAACTTGGGAAGCTGAGGTAGTACAACTGTCATGACTTTGAGGCCAGCCTGGGTTAAAGAGTATGTTCCAGGTCAATCTGGGCGACAGCGAGACCCTGCCTCAGAAAAACAAAACCAGGGGCTGGAGAGATGGCTCAGCAGTTCCACTTGCTTGCAAATCCTGATGGTCCAGGGTTCGATTCCCTAGTTTCCTTGAAAAGCCAGATGTACAAAGGGGCACATGCATCTGGAGTTTGTTTGCAGTGGCAGGAAGCTCTGGCACGCCCATTCACCCCTCACCCATCTGCTTTCTCTCTCTAAAATAAATAATAAATAAAAAATTTAAAAATCAAATTCCTACAATCTTGAGAATATTATGAATAAGCATTTTTATATTGACACCTCATTTAGAAAAGGCAGTATCCCTGAAAAAACTCACTTCAAAGCAGTTGTTATCAGCAGTTACGCCAATGTGTTTTTAAACATACACCACTTAAAAATGCTAGGACACAGTACAGAACTGGAGCACTGCTGTGTGGAATGCTTTGCCGGTTACATACCCAAACAGCTAGCCATCCCCCCCCCCCCCCAACAAAGTCTCAGAAGGGCGGAATGTGCTTACTTGGAAAGGGCTGAGATATAATCTGGTTTTTCACCACAATGTGAGGGATCTGGGACTTAATTTGAACAGCTTCCCGGGAGAGCTGGGCAAAGATTTCTTTACACAGAAGAACATTTTGTGCTGCTTCTAGTTTTGTCTGCCAATGTGGGGAACCTGAAAGACAACAGTCGTGTATAAATCAAGTGCCATATGATGCACCAAGTATCTTAACTGATGACCTGAGCACACAAAATGAAAGTACAGAGAATACCTGTACAGCACATTCTTTCCATGATATAAAAACCTCACTTCTCTTACACAGAGAAAACAAGAAGTTCAATCAAAAACAATGTGTAGTTCATTAATGGATTTTTTTTTTTTTTTTTTTTTTTTGGTTTTTCAAGGTAGGGTCTCGCTCTAGTCTAGGCTGACCTGGAATTCACTCTGTAATCTCAGGGTGGCCTTAAACTCACGGCAATTCTCCTACCTCTGTCTCCCAAGTGCTGGGATTAAAGGCGTGCGCCACCACACCCAGCTTCATTAATGGATTCTTCGCAAATTCTAAGAAGTGCATTTACAGAGCCAAGCATTATGGCATATGTCTGTACATCTGTAATCCCAACACTCAGAAGGCTGAGGCAGGAAGAATTGTGAGTTCAAAGCCAGTCACAGCTATAGCAGAGAGAGAGAGAGAGAAACAAGCCAAAGGGGAAGAGAGAAAGGACAGGAAAAGAGAAAGGGGGGGCTGGAGAGATGGCTCAGCAGTTAAGGAACTTGCCTGCAAAGCTTAACGACCCAGGTTTAATTCCCCAGCACCCACTTAAATCAAGATGCACAAAGTGGCCTATGCATATGGGAGGCCCTGGCATGCCCATTCTCTCTCTCTCTCTTTCTGTATCTCTTTGCTTGCAAATAAATATTTCTTTTGAATAAAAGAAAAAGGAAAAACATGTATTATATAGAAGGCATATTTCCAATTGTTCTTACTTCCAAGCACTCCTTTTCCTCCCCTTATTTATATTCAGTTTATTTGCAAAATAAATGAAGATGAGATGTCACAGAACAGAACAAACCTGGTTTGGATTTGGGCAAAGGTCGCTTGAAGAGGTTAACTGTGCCAAGATCACCTATGTCTGGAGCCTGTTTCTGAATGGAAACCTGGACAATAAAACATACAAAAATGTTGGCCAGGTGGCTTTGGGTAACTGATAGATGACCTGAAAATGCTTCCAGCAATACCTTGATGTATGCAGAGCCTTCTAAGTCACTAGGAATCTGGACATCAAGAGGGCAGTAATCTTCGGGTATCTTCTTATCCAAATCAATATCTGTATTCTTAATTACTTCAAAGGTGCCTTGATGGGGAAAGAGAGAGCCTAACAGGGTAGTACAGAAAATGAAAACAGTTAATACACTAATTTAACGACCAAGTATAGATTTCTTCACACCCACACCACTGAATTATAATTGTTTGCACTGGAAAAATGCATGTTGGGGGAAAAGAACGAAGAATATTGAGTCAAGGAAAGAAAGAAGAAAGGAAGGAAGGAAGGAAGGAAGGAAGGAAGGAAGGAAGGAAGGAAGGAAGGAAGGAAGGAAGGAAGGAAGGAAGGAAGGAAGGGAAACAGAAAAAAAACCACTACTATCTTAAAAAACGTAACACAGATGGGCATCGTGGCACCAGCCTTTAATCCCATCATCTGGGAGGCAAAGGTAGGAGAATCAATGTAAGTTTGAGACCAGCCTGGGACTATATAGTGAATTCCAGGTAAAACTAAAAATGAGATGAGAGGAAAGGAAAGGAGAAGAAAAACACTATTCTAGATATGGTGGCACCACACCTATAATTCCTGTATTTGGGAGGTAGATAGGAGAATCAAGGGTTCAAGACCAGCTTCAGTGAGTTTGAGGCCAGCCTGGGCTACATGAGACTGCATCAAAGAACAGAAACAAGTATCTCTCCTTATTCTAAAGGCATCATTGTAGCATAACCTCCACAGGCCATACCATTTGTAATGCATTCCAACAGAGTTTTTATAAGGAAATCCTTCCAGAATTCAATTCCTTAGCCTTACTTTTTTATTTTTTAAAAAATTATTTATATGCTGGGCGTGGTGGCACACGCCTTTAATCCCAGCACTCGGGAGGCAGAGGTAGGAGGATTGTCATGAGTTCAAGGCCAGCCTGAGACTACAGAGTGAATTCTAGGTCAGCCTGGGCTACAGCGAGACACTATCTCAAAAAACAAAAACAAAAAAATATATATTTATTTATTTGAGAGTGATAGAGAAAGAAGCAGACAGAGAAAGAAAGACCAGGTGATACAGGGCCTCCAGCTGCTGTGACTCCAGACACATGTGCCATCTGTGTATCTGGCTTTATGTGGGCACTGGGGAATTGAACTCAGGTCCTTCTGTTTTGCAGGCAAAGGCCTTAACCACTAAGCCATCTCTCCAGCCCAGCCTTGCTTTTTTAAAAAAAAATATTTTTTGAGAGTCAGAAAGCAGAGAGAGAGAGAGAGAGAGAGAGAGAGAGAGAGAGAGAGAGAGAGAGAGAGAGAGGCAGACAGACAAAGAGAAAGAGAGAGAGAGAGAGAGAATGAATGGGCAAGTCAGGGTTTCTTGTCACTGTAAATTCCAGATGCCTAAGCCACTTTGTACAACCAGTTTAAAAAAAAAATTATTTATTTGCAAGCAGAGAGACAGAGAAAGAATGGGCACACTGAGGTCTCCAGCTGCTGCAAAGAAACTCTAGATGCATGTGCCACTGTGCATCTGGCTGTATGTGGGCACTGGGGAATCCAACTGGGATTCTTGGGCTTTGCAAGCTAATGTAACAGAACATAGGCAAGTATTCCATGATTTTCCAAGTCTCTGTTGCTTGAGTGAGTGATTGATGGGTTGTGTGTGTGTGTGCTACTAGGACCCTGTAAGTACTAGACAAACCTCTCCCACTGAGTTACATCTAGTTTGATACATGCTGACTAGGGAATGGCTTCTTGATTTACTTTTTTAACATCTTATTTATTTACTTATTTAAGAAAGAGGCAGAGAGAGAGTGAGTGCACACCAGGTCCTCCCACCACTGTGAACAAACTCCAGATGTAACACTTTGTGCATCTGGTTTTACATGGGTACTGGGAAAGTGAACCCTGGTTGTTAGGCTTTGCAGACAACCACTAAGCCTTTTTTTGAGGAGGGGTTTTTGAAGCCCAAGCTGGCCTCCAACTACTGATATTCCTGCCTCTGTCTCCCAAGAGCTAGGATTACAGGTGTGTGTCACAAGGCCCAGCCAAAAATGGTTTTGGCTTATGTGTCCAGAAATTAATGTTTTGGTATATAACAGACAGCTAAGTGACAAAAATTACAGAGGACATGGACATCACAAGAAGTCCAACATGCTTACACAAAGCAATTTAACAATGACCTAACCTGCACTTCTGTAGCTCAAATCACCAAGAATTTTATCTCCAACCTTCCTGAGCTTCCAGTGTTGCCGTAGTCTCAAGAGCTCAGAGTTGAAGTCTCTCTGCAGCTTGTTCTCCTGGTTCTCAGTCACCGACTTCGTCAGCCTTTCCGCGCCCTTCAGGAGGATTTGAGCTGCTCCAGCAAGGGACTTCTTCTTAGATATCAGCTGCAATGTCTGAGGATTCTATCAAATACAAACTGTCACATTTTCCAATAAAAACTGAAGTTTCACATAATTTTAGATGACTTTAAAAATCACACATTTTCTCAGTCACAAAACACTTTTTTTTCAAAGAAAATTTGTAATTTCAATTAAAACAAAAGGGTGGGTGATAAAGAATGTATAACAATGTTTTAAAAGAATATAACCCAACACTGCAAAAAATATAACTTTAACCTAATTCTTTAGCCAACGTATATATAAAGACCTATAAAGCCGGGCGTGGTAGTGCATGCCTTTAATCCCAGCACTCGGGAGGCAGAGGGAGGAGGATTGCCGTGAGTTCAAGGCCACCCTGAGACTACACAGTGAATTCCAGGTCAGCCTGGGCTAGAGTGAGACCCTACCTCGAAAAAAACCAAAAAGACCTATACTACACCAAAAACACAACCGCCCCCAATCAAAATGACTGCATCAGCTTGGCCAAACCTAGGTCAGGAGGGCCCCTCTCCTTATATACTTCCAGCCTAACTTGTGTCCACATGTACCCATTTTGTGGCACTCACACTTCTGATCAGTCTAAGACCCTGCTTAAATGTGTCCTAGGCATCAGTAACCACTATTGACCTGCACACTACAGTGCTTGGCAAGTAGTAACTGAGTTATGAATTAGCAGATGGCTCCAGTAGGTATAACTGTGAAATCATCTTCTATTCTCACAGCCTACCGACATGCTTTTGGAATTGAGACTGAAATTATGCAGCACTACTGTTAAATGTATTTCACTCAATGCTGATTTTTTTGACAACTAATCACAAATCAAAAAGTGTAAAACAAATATAGCATAATCACCAATTTGTGTATTTTATTAAGTAGATACACTTCCAAAAAGCCACATGTAATAAAAGCAACTTTTTTGACATAGAGTCAAAAAACTTAATAACCTTTGCAGAAATGCCATGATCATCTTTTACTCCTAACAAGGAGCTCAATCCAAAGACATTCCAGAGCTGTGAAGCAAGCCCGAGCCTGCTCACAGGGGAAGCACACAGCAGCCAGGAAGGCAGCCTGGGTGAGGGAAGAGAGGAACCACAACTCTCTCACGATGGCTTACTGCAACCTGAACATGCCTCAAATCTCTCTGGGCCTAGTTTTTGCTCTGTGAAATGAAGGAAGTAAGCCAGGCGTGGTGGCACATGCCTTTAATCCCAGCACTGAAGAGGTAGGGTAGGAGGATCACCATGAGTTCAAGGCCACCCTGAGACTACATAGTGAATTCCAAGCCACTCTGCGCCAGAGCGAGACACTACCAGGAACAAACAACAACAAAATCAAATGGGCTTTAGGAGTCACCACCTCCTCTCCATGCTCACTCAGGTGTTCCTTATAAGAATGTGCCTTCCTAGGACATTTCTGACTCATCCACCACTGTACCAATTCAGCTGCCTTTTTCATTTTCTTTCTTCTTTTTCTTTTCTTTTCCCTTTTTTCCTTTCCTTCTTTCTTTCTTTTTTGAGGTAGGGTCTCGCTCTAGCCCATGCTGACCTGAAATTCACTATGTAGTCTCAGGCTGGCCTTAAACTCACTGTGATCCTCCTACCTCTGCAACTAGAGTGCTGGGATTACAGGCAAGTGACACCATACCTGGCTTTTTTTTTTTAAGTATTTTTATTTACTTTCAAAGGGAGAGTGTGTATGTGTTTGTGCTTGTTATGTAAATGGGCATGTCAGGGGCCTTTTGCCACTGCAAATCCCAGATGCATGCACCACTTTGTGTATTTGACTCTATGTGGGTAGTGGGGAAATGAATCTGCGCTGGTAGGCTTTGCAAGCAAGCACCTTTAACCACTGAGCCATCTCTCAGCCCTCTTTCATTTTCACTTGTTCAAACACTGAATAGTTACTTTATAAAATAGCAACAATTCTACTTAGATGTCAACATATCACATAATCCAGCCTAACTTTTCTAACCAGACCATAAAAAAAGAAAGAAGGGACCAGAAGGGAGAGCTGAGATTGAGAGAGAGAGAGAGAGAGAGAGAGAGAGAGAGAAAATAACCTGCTTATGGTCTCCCAGAACCCAGGGGTCTATGTGACTGTCACCTAAGCCATTTTAGCATCCCATCTTTGTGCCATGCATAACAGACTTGGGATCACTAATGAAGCCCAGGTACAGAGTACAGAGAAAGGAGATGCAGTTTCATGCCTATGCTTTGGCCCACTGGGTCTTCAAACCTTCATCTGAACTGAACTTTGCAAGAAAGGAAAAGGGAACAAAAGGCACAGAACACACTGGGCGACACTTCATAAAACCAATGCTCAATTAAAGGCCCCACATACCTGTTTGGGAGGAAGTGCATCTTGAGAGACAGGATCAAGAGTCATAAACTTTTTGTCCCTAACAATACTGAGAACATCGTAGAGAACACACATTTCTGTAAGGGCACTTCTCAAATTGTTCCTCACTGAGTCCCAAGGCCATAAGGAAGGCTGAAATTTTACCACCCCTAAAAATGGAAAGGAAAAATAAACACAGAAGCATTAGTCATACTGAATAAAAGAAGAAAGTTCATTAAGAGGTGGCGGAGCGTTGTGGCACACGCCTTATCCCTGCACTCGGGAGGCAGAGGTAGGAGGATCACCATGAGTTCAAGGCCACCCTGAGACTACATAGTGAATTCCAGGTCAGTCTGGACTAGAGCGAAACTCTACCTCGAAAAACAAAACAAAACAAAAAAAGTACAAAGCCACAACTGTCCTCTAATGCCAGCACTGCTATTAGCTATGAGAACATATCATCCTTTTATTTCTTTTTAATTTCATCCATGCTCATGGTCTAGAGTACCTTCAACCTCGCTCTTGATTCTCTGGCCTCTCCTGGTACACACACTATTAGCAGTTGCTGTTGAAAGCCTTTCAAAAATTTTCCTGTGCACTTACATACATATAGCCCCTTTATTTAGTGTCTCAATATGCTGGGTATGGAAGAGTCTTTAAATCCTCACTTACGCTGGGTCTCTTGCATCACTAAATCAAGAACGGTGATTTAAAAATGAAAAAAACACCGACAATAAATTAAACCCAAAACCCACCCAGGTTGCATCTTCATATCCTTCCTAAAACATCTCCTTCCTTGCAGTTTGGTATCCCTATGCAAGCGTTCGCAGTATTCTTTAGGAAGCGTGTCTTTACTGAACATGTTCAGCCGTTCTTCTAAGAAAAGCCAGTGCTTTCTGTCTGCCTCTCTTCTCTCTCTGCTCACAAATAAATAAAAATATACGTATGTTTAAAAAGAGAGACCCGATGTGCAAGGCGGCGCATGCGCCTGGAGTTCACCTGCAGTGGCTGGAGGCCCTGGCGCGCCAGTTCTCTGGTCTCTCTCCTTGCAAAGTATTTAAAGAAGAAAGGCCAGTGCTCGCCGATCCCGCCCGCGGGCTGGCACCCAGGGAAGCCGCGCGGTGCACCCGCCCCGGCTCACCCTCCTCGTCGTCGGGGTCGGCGCCGGCCCCCGCCCAGTCCTGCGCGTCGCCCTCGGGCCCCGCCGCCTCCTCCTCCTCGGAGCCCGAGCCCTGGCTGAAGTCGATGCGCTGGGCCAGGCGCGCCAGGTTCTGCGACATGGACAGCGGCTGCAGGTACGTCTCGGTGCCATCCAGGCCCACCTCCTGCACCTGCTTCTCGCACGCCGACTCGATGCTGATGCGCACGGCCCGCACGCCCGACATGCCGGCGGCGGCAGGGGGCCGACGAGCGGCCCGACACCCTAGGGGAAGCCCGTGCCTTGGCCCGGCCGGAGCGCCCACCGTACACCGCGAAGCTCCGGAGCCGCACTGCGCAGGCGCGGGGGAGGGCTCCAGTACTGCGCAGGCGCGGGGGGGGTCGCTCCAGCACTGCGCAGGCGCACGGCGGGACCCGGAAGCTCCGTCCTGGCGAGCGGTGAGCGCTGACCTCGGAGCTCAGCCCGGGAACCGAATCACGTCCGGAGAGTTACACGTTAAGAAGAAGCCGTCGTGCGAGGTGCCTCTTAGAGCTGTGCTCCATAATTAGTTTATTATCTGGCTTGAGAGGAGCTGTTAAACGCCGGGACAGTGAAGGTCCCCCC
>PVHP010021551.1:0-29314 GCA_004024765.1 Zapus hudsonius | reverse complement strand
GCACCCATCAGTAACAACTCACTTGGGCCAGGAAGACCAGGATGAATACTAAGATATACAGGATCCCTTGCCACAAGGACTAATACAGACAGCCCACGAAGGAGGATATACAACTGATCAGGGATGGGGAGGGGGGGAATTGGGGAAGTCGGGATAACAACGCATGGTTTGCCCACTAAATAATGTAACTCATTATGGAAATAAATATTAAAGTTAAAAAAAAATTTTTCCTATCTTCTTTGCATATGCTCTTTGATGAAAACGATTGTGCCAAGTAGAGCTTGGACTGGATGGAGAAGGGTAAACAATATTTCTTCTCCGAGTGATGGAAAACATTTTGCTTATGATTTCAGGCATACACAGTCTTTTAGTGAAGAAACTATTAAAGAAAGCACCTACACCTGCCCCAGAATGCTAACCAGTGGTAGATAATTTATTCTATTTTTTCTGGCTCATAGTCAAAGAGATGATGTAAAAATGGTGGGAATAGGGCTGGAGAGATGGCTCAGCGGTAAAGGCACTTGCCTCTAGTGCCTAAGGCCCTGGGTTCAATTCCTCAGGACCCACATAAGCCAGACCCACAAGGTGGTGGCGCTGGTTCTTTCTTTCTCTCTCTCTCTCTCTCTCTCTCTCTCTCTCTCTCTCTCTCTCTGCTTGAAAATGAATAAATAAAATATTTTTTAAAAATGGTGGGAATAGCCCAGAAGCAGTAAAAGCACAAATTTTCCTGAATCAGCTTCCAAATTCAGCTCTTTCATCTTTGTGTTCATGGGCACAGGTCTTCATTCTTTTATTTATTCATTCATGGATCCTTAAGGCCCCTCTTGTGGGAAACACTTACAGAAGTACTGCTCTTATAAAGTGTAGCAAACATGGAATGGTGTCCCATTTATCTCCAACCATGGTGGCAAATTTGAGTGGGTAATTCAGATCATATGCTATGAAATCTACTGTAACTTTTAGAGCAGGCTGCGTGGCCAAAGAATGTTCCCTTCCAGACACTGAGAGAGGCAGGGATAGTAAGACAAGCCCATGCTGACTTAGAAAGCAGGAATCTAGGATTGTGATGGTCTTTCTGAATCACATTCAACCCACTGAGGTTCCAAGTTGGGTCACATTTTGATGGCTCTTTCAAACTTAGGTATCTTTTTTCTCTCATGGGCATTTTCCCTAATAAAAAAAAATCCCTGAATATCTAAGCTCATCTTGGTGTCTCCTTCTTACAGAATAGGAACTTACATCTGGAATATGTATAAAACAAAAAGACAAAAAATGGAGAGCAAAATTCCCCACGCTCTCATGGTCAGACCCTAATTGCATGGAGCTTGACCTAGTGACCGATGAAGCCTTCTACCAACAATTAGAGTCTAACTCCTAATGGTCCCTGGAGCTTCGCTCCACAAGCCCAGTCTCAGGGAGGACAAGTGGTATTATTAAAATTTACTACCTCCAGATAGTGAGCTGCCCTTTTAAACTCTGTTCAAATGTGACCCACACAAATGGCCTGGAGGCAAAGCCCAAAGTTCCCTTAACTGTTATAAAAAAGACCCCATTCCCATGGAGGGGTGCAATTCTCTCTTGCTGAGAATTCATCTGCTATAGTTCTGTTTACAGAGTATATTCTTATTAACATTTTTATATTAACTCTGGTCTGGTAAATATCTTTACCCGTGCACATTGAGTTCATCAGTCCAGAAATGACAGAATATATATCCTAGCAAATGGGACAAAAAGAAACAGGTAACTAATCGAGAACTTTCAGATGCTGACCATGGTTTCGTAGCATTAAAAGAGCATAAAGTTTTAGAGTGATTGCCAGGGGTCAGCGGGGTTATGTTGCTCTTGAGCTTTAACGGGCAGGGTCACTTCTCTAAGGACATGATACTGTGTAGCAGAGACAGATGTCTAGTTCCCTGGCCTTAAGGAGCCTACATTTTACTCTCGCAAGCAAGGAACCATGGGAGAATTTCAGAAAGATGGCATAACTCGATTTTCATTTTTTCATAAGTATGTGTATGTTGTGTGAGCATGCGTATATGTATTTTTTGTGTGAGCACATGCGTATGTGCATGCATATGGAGGTTAGAGGTTGACATTGTCTTCTTCAGTTGTCCATGTTCTTTGAGACAGAATCTCTAGTGAAATCTAGAGTCCCCAGATTTAGCTGAACTAGCTTGGCAGTGAGCCAAGAGCTGGGATTTAGACACTAGCTGCCATATCTGTATTGTGTGTGGTTACTGGAGATCCAAATTTAGGTCTTCTTGTGTATATATAAATGCCACTGAGCCATCTCCGCAGCCCTGCTTTACATTTTTGGTCTCTTTGTTTTTTGTTTTGTTTTTCAAGGTAGGGTCTCGCTGTAGCCCCAGACTGACCTGGAATTCATTATGTAGTCTCAGGCTGGGGTTAAAAGTGTATAGCACCACATCCAGCTTGAATTACAGCTTTCAAAGGTCACTTTGGCTTCTGAGAGAAGATGGACTGAGGATGGACAAGAAGGGGAGCACGTAGAGTGGGTAGATTTCAGGACTTCTAGGAAATGTCATACTCTTGGGCAATGTTAGCCATGATGCTGATGAGAAAATAAGTGAGTTAAAGATGCGCTTTGGAGGCAGATTCAATAAGCTGCTTAACTTATACTCCACCATGAGACTAATAATAGTACCTATATCATAGATGGTAATAAAGGTTAATGATATGTAAATTCATAGCATACTCAATAAACGTTGGCTCCACTCATTGTAGAAATCACTGAGAATGTTAAGTAGAAACAAGTGGTTACTCGCTTCATTCCAGTTCTGCCTTGTCTGAGATAATCTCAACATCATACCAATATGTAGGGAGGGGTTAGAGACTGAAACCACAGATTGTTAGAGCCATCTGGGACTCTTAAATTTATCCACGTCTTGTAACCAGCAAGGGAAGGACAGACAGTTCCCTTGTTCTATGACACTATGAAGAAATATCCATAATGAAACTGCATTGATTCTCAGTGTTCTCTAATGTTAATGAAGATTCTTGTGTGAAGGCTTTTATTGGAAGATCTTTATATATATTTTCTTACTGCTATGGTTACTCTATCCATTTTCTTTGTGTATCTCTTCTTACTACTCAGGTTATTCTATCCCTTTTCTGGTCTGACAGGAGTTCACCTATTTCTCCTTTGCAGAGTAGAGAAGGGTCTTCAAATATAAGGGTCACTTTTCCACATCTGTGCACGTGATGGCGTATTCCACCAATGGACATTTTCTGTTTTCTAGAGCCCCTTGAGAGTTTGAGCTCTTCCGGAGACACTTGAAAATCTATAAGTAGACAGGAATGATAAACCTTAACGTCACTAAAAGCAGAACAACCAAACATTAGGCTTCTCTTTCTGCCAATTAATAAGGAGGAAGTAGGGCACAGGAATTCACCTTCTTATTTTGAAACTTTTATTAAGAAGTATTTCAAACATATTGAGAAGAAAAGGATTATATAGAAGTACCTTTATTCAATTTCAACTCACAGCTATTTCCTTCAGTGAGCAAATAAAATGAGGGAAAGGTAGAACCATTCATTATACATTAATACATTGTAGACGGTGTTCAAGCTTTTGACAATGGTAGAGAATCTTGAAATAATTCTCTCTGGAATAACAATAATAAAAACTAGGAAATGGACATGTACACTTAATTTTATTAAGGAGTGAAAAATGGAAACTAGAGGTAACTACTCTTGAAGGTTGCCTTTTTTGTGAATATTTGCAAGATTTCAGGCTCTCCCTTGTATGGATACATGAGCACAAACTCACCATTTTTCTAGTTCCAGGTGTCAGAAATAATTTACAAAAGGCAGAAAAGAGCGTTAGAGTGGCTAACATTGAGGGGTAGAGAGATGCAAAAAGTGAGACCCCAACCTTCTCCATGCAAGTTCTGTTTAAAAACCTTTGCTGATTACTAAAGGAGGAATTTCTAGGGAAAGCACACATTGGCCTTAGAAGGAAAGCAGAATCTGGAAACTGAACCACAGTCAGAGCTGGAAGTTTGAGTAAAAAAAAAACTACCTGCTAAAATTAAAATTGCTTTTCAGAAGAATGTAGCCAAATGCCAAGGAACTATAAGAAAAGACTCATCGTGTCCAGTTACCAATCAAAGATGACTGGATGTGCACTGATAACAACTTAAAAACAGCATACTTAAAAAAAATCATCCAAATATTAACTGGCTTTGGAAGGGATCCAGGTGTTGGACATTCTAATCAAGGTCTGTATAAAACAACCATAAGAAATGTACCTAACAGCTTAGAAGGAAACGTACCCCAATGGGAATTTAAGGTAACATCCAGTCCTTTCATACCTGCTGTGGGCTGAACATCACATCTAAGCAACTGGAATCTAATATGCTCTCAGTAGGCATTATGGTGACATCACCATTACAGATCATCCTCACAGACTCCAGGGGAAACAGCATGTATGATCTTGTAGTCAACTTCTCGTTGCTGGAAGAAAGCATTCAACCAAAAGCAGTTTCTTTGAGGAAAAGGTTTATTTTGGCTTACAGATTGGAGAGGACGCTCCATGATGTCAAGGGAAGCTGTGGTAGAAGCAGAGGCTGGACATCACCTCCTGGCCAACATCAGGTGGACAACAGCAGCAGGAGAGTGCGCCAAGCACTGGCAAGGGGAAGCTGACTAGAACACACATAAACTCACCCCTAACAACATACCTCTGACACGGTTCCAATTTCAAATCTGCCACCAGTTGAGGGATCAAGCACTCAGAACACCCAAGTTTGTGGGGGACCTGAATCAAAGCAGCCGAAAGGGTGGCTGGTGATGCTGGTGGCCTGGGGCTGAGGGCTATTGTTGGTAGTGATGGAGACAGCACCACACTTCTTACTGAACCTCAGGATGGAGGAGAAAAGCATCCTAACCCTTTGCCCCAATTGAATGAGCTCACACATGTGTGGCATTTCTCATAAACTTCCCTTTGTGGTTTAAATTATACGTTTCCTTTAATGTTTCTTGAAAAAGTGTTGGATTTTCATAAGATGTGTAAATGTATGAAGAAGATTTGCTTTTAGATTCTGAAACTCTAACAAATTTGGTGAAGCAAGTTAATATCCCAAAAGATCTATTTTTTTTTTGTCTTTAAAATAAGCGGATAGGATAAAATAATTTCCTCTAGCTGTGACTTATGTCATTTGATAAATGCCAAACCTGAATTGGGACCTAGCAATCACTGTACTGCTCAGACCCACAGAGAAGTTATGGAGAACAAATGAGATAGCAATAACAATGACTTGTGTTTATTGAGAAATCTTTATTTCACAGGGATGGTTATTTGCTTCTGCTTTATGTGCAGGATTTAATACTATTGACAATGAAACAGGCAGTTTCTATAATCTCAATGTCACATAAGCAACTGAGTTTTCCTAGTTTTTCTAGATCCTCAATCTAGAATGAAGACTGACAACCTTTCCTGCCTAGAAAAGTAGTGTGAGCTTGTTATAGAAATTTTAGAGTTTTAAGAAATAAAAACATCCTGTCATTAGGAGAAAGACCTAGAATTTTGGGTTATTTTCTTTCAATCGCTGAAATATTTTTTTTCTACTTTTACTAATGTCTTACAGATATTTTTAAATAAGCTCTTGAATGAAATATGATTGTTTTGTCTCTGAACAAAGGAGTCTTTGCTTACAGCCCCAGATTGGGCTTCTGATACATCTTTTCTTTGCCAAAATCAAAACAAAAATAAAGCCAATAGTGAATATTTAGTATTAAAGATGGCAGATGACATATCAGGCATGTTGTATACGCCAATATCATTTAAACTAATTTCTGATGTAGAAAATGTTATAATTTTCACTCTGCAAGATAAATGAAGTAGAGAGATTAGTAAATTGCTAAGGCCAAGATAGGGCAGGTAAAGCTAAGAATCAAGCTCAGAACATTTGGATACAGATCCAATCAACATCAGAACATTTGGATACAGAGCCAATATCCAACCAAGTATCTCTGGCAGGCTCCTGAGTCAGCCTCTGGCTTCTTTTGACTGTGTGTTGGAGGTATGTGGTAAGGGGGGTGGTGGCAGGGACTAGAACACATTCTTTTGCCTGTTGCCAGTTCCTTCCCTCAAGCCATGAGCCAGAGGCTTGTATACCTCCATCTCTTTGACTTCAGAAAGCAAGGTGTACTTGGCCCGTAAATGCAAGGTTCATCCAAGACCAAACCAAGGCCATGGCAAATATGTCATGGAGTGTGAAAAATGGCATCATTTTATATGTCTGAGTCAATTTGCCCATTTAGATTTGCCCTGTGTTGTTATGGATTCAGAGCCTCTCTGCAGCTACTGTCTACCTCACTCAAACCTCAAGTTAGCACTTGAAACAAACGTTTCCAGAGTCCCAATCGTCAACATCTGTGTGAGTGTGTGTGTGTGTGTGTGTGTGTGTGTGTGTGTGTGTGTGTGTGTGTACTTCTTCTGGTATCTGGGCATATATGTAGATGTGTGAGCCAAGTGAACTTTGTTAATATACAGATAATTTCAGCCCACATTTATGTTTTGTTAAGCCATCATCATGTATTTTGCCTAGACATAGGACTCTACTTGACAATGCATCATCTTCTTTAATCCTCATAACAACCAACCTCATGAGGAAAGTGGAGTCATGACTCCCATTTTAGCAATGGATTAGTTACCTTTCTTATATCTTTCTTATAACTGTGAGAAAATATCTGACAAAAGAATCTTAAGGAAGGAAAGTCTGGGACACCAGCCGCATTCAGGGTGGGTATCCAAGCCTCAGTTAAAAGATTAAAGATTTAATTTAAAGATTCAATTCCTGGATTTTGCCTATGTGTCAGGGGCACAGATGGGTCATACCTCCACCCGTTTGGTGTTCAGTGCCCAGGAATGACCAATAACCCAGAGAATCAAATTTTTGAATGGTTGTTTTTTGTTTTTATTTTTGCATTGCCCAATGTAGTCCTCAGAGGAAACTTGGACAGTTATGAGTTTATAAAAATGAGGAAATGAGAACCATGCTTAACGGGAGGGAGAACTGTTAATGATTGGAGCCAAGAATTAACCTTTTGAATCATGAAGGAAGATGGGGAGGAGGCATGGGATGGATTTGGGGAAAGATGAACCAGTGTAAAGAAATCCCAATCCAAAGGGGCTGATCAAAACAAACAGACTCTAGACACTTAACAAACTCTGGTAACTCCACAACAAATGAAGAGAAAAATATCCTTTGGTTAACTTTCTCCAATTCTCATTCACTGAAGGCTGAGGAGAAATCATCACTAGGGGCTTTGACAGTTGAGATGACAGGCTAATTGGGGTGAACCAATGGGACTGGAAGTTAATACATGTGTTGCTGGGCACCAGTCACCCCTTTGGCCTTAAAGAGTATTCTGCTGTGGTCCATTTCTCATTGTTTTCTTGGTATGGGTTTCAAACAGTGTCTTTGGTTTATGATAGTAATCTTGTCACTATTCTAGGCATTTCTAAAGGCTGGGGTCAGCCTAATGCATGCAGGATGAGTATGAATTATCAAGAGAAGCACTGTTGTCTGGAGAGAGTGAATACAGTCCCCGAGGTAAGGGAGTTGGTGAGTTGATGAAAGAAAACAACCTTCATGCCATGTACCTGAGACCTTCCTTGTTATGGAGAGAGAACTGTACAAGGAACAAAGAGAGGAACATGAAAAGTGAAAGACAAAGCTCCTTGTTTTCCTCAAGCCTTTAACTTAAATAAAGAAATTGGTATTAAATGTGATCAAAAGCAAAAACAGAAACCAAAAACAAATTTTGCTTCAGCTATTGTGTCTGCGCCAATTCTATTTCCTGCCAAGGGATTAGTGTTTCAGGGGAAAGAATCATGGACTTTCTGGGAAATGAAATCAATGCACCATTTTTTTTTTTACTACTTTGAGACTATAAAGGGAAAAAAGCAACAAGGCAAGAAAAAAAGTCTCACAGTATTGTCTAGAAAGTCTTTTGCATGAATGTTTCTTATGTTCTAAGAAAACCTGATCTGGGAAATATAGACTTATCCTTGTGCCTTATTTGCTAGCGCAAAACAAGTCCACAGTCTTCTGAATGTCATAAAAAGCTATTTTCATTATTTCTCCCATTCATAAATGGATTTGTAGGAGGAGAGGCCAGTAGTCAACCTGAGAGAGCCGTGAGTTATGACACTTGCAGACCTCATTCTGGACATAGGATATTGTAGCTTGATGGGATTCTTCTCTTCACAGACAGAAAAAAAAGGGGGGGGTTGTGTGCATACATTTCAGCTGAAATGTTATCATTGGTTCAGCCCTTTAGAGCTGGAAAACAAACAGTTTGTTACATAACATGGTTGTACATCTCACAAAAGAGGGTATTTCCCAAATTTTGAATTGACTATAGAAGAGCCAGCTTTTATCATTGAGCATTTATCAATGCTTAATGGCAGCATTTATCTCCCAGCAGTTAGTCAGTGGTTAGACTAAGAGACAGAACAAGTATTTCTGGGATATTGGGCACCTCTGCCTGTACAGTTTGAAAGAAAGAACCTGTGGTCTCAGGTCAGGACCAAGAGCATTTAGGATGAAAAGGATGATGACCTTCTAGAGCAGTCTAGGGCTAGATCCTACCCCAGGTATTTTATTGGAGGGAAGAAAGGCCTGCAATGTTCTGTCAACTGCACTCTCCACCCCACGTCTGCTGTTCAGCAGTGAAGTTTTACTGACATTTCTGCTACTTTAGTTCTTAGCATCATCCTCTCCATAAATATTTTTGCCCTTACAAGTTTCAATGATCTTTTCTCTACACTTGGAGTTCAAAGTACTTAACTGTTCAAGTGTTGGTTAAATTGTGCAAAATACAAATCTACAGACTCTTAAAAACCTAGTAACTATGCAAAATATAAACCCACCCACTATGACTCAGGGAGATTTGCGGAAGAGGGGGTGGAAAGAATGAAAGAGTCATGGGGGGGAGAATAATCAATGCATAAGAGGGAATGTCATCATGGATTCAATGGCTTTATTTAAGAACCTATGATACTGAGAATATTGTTGTGCTAATGTATGTAATTTTAAGCCAATAAAAACATTAAAAAAAGATATAGGAGGCTAGCAAGGTTAAAAACATTAAAAAAAAAAGATGTAGGAGGCTAGCAAGATTGTTCAGTGGTTAACAGTACTTGCTTGCAAAGCCTGTCAGCCAGGATTCAATTTCTCAGATACCTATGTAAAGCCAGATGGGCCCTCATTTTCTGCAACATGTGACCCTGATAAACACACACACACACACACACACACACACACACACACACACACACACACACACACCATGTATACAAATAAATAAAATACTAATAAAGATGTGGACCACCAAAAAATACATTTATAGAAGAGTGATGTAAGAAACTTAATGGCATAGGAGTGACCAGCTCTTTTCTCCCAGTGACTGGTGACTGAATGGATCAAAATATTTCTATGAGTACTCTGGAATCTAAGAGGTGGCTCTATCCCAGGCATGCGTGGTCACACTGAAAACGTTAAATTTGCTTTTAGCCACCTCCCATTCCTGTCCCCCCAAAACACTGGCATTGTTCAGTGATGAAAAGAATGTTTGGGTAGCTTGTTTTGAATATCTTGGCTTTAGGGAGAACCTTCTAGAGGGCTGATTGCTGTTGTACCTCATTCACAATGCCCAGGAGATAGAGGATGAGGAGAGGTGCTGAAGATGTTTCCTCTGGACAGAACATGGTCATTGAACTCATACACTCATACTCACACTAGCTGTGTTCACCTGCACAGATAGGACAACATTTCATCAGATGAAATTTATGAGATCCCACTGCTAATGGTAGTTAACAATTGCTTAGAGAGATATTCTCTGCAGTGTTGTTTCTTCCACTGGTAAGTGAAGCAAAGAAGAGGTTTAGCAATAGTCAGAGGGGGATAAGAGAGCTCAAATAATACAAGAAATTAAATAAAAACTATTCTAAAAAATACAATAAAAAACAGTGAGTTCCTTGAGTAATTATATGCCAACACATTGGATAACCTAGAAAACGTGAATAAATGTATATAAACATAAACCTGTCAAGAAAGAATCATGAAAACATAGAAAATATAAGTAGACCTATAAACTACTAATGTGATTGTATCTATAGCTAACATGATCACAGATTTGATGTATGTTCTATCTACATCTCAGTTGACATTTTTTTAGAAATAAAAAAAAAACAAAAATAGCCACTCACTTGGCACCTCCTCTGTGCCTCTCCATGTAAAGAATCCAAACTCTGAAACTATGAGCCAAAATAAAAATGTCCTCCTTTAAGGCTTTAGGCAGGTATTCTGTCACAGGAATGAGAAAAGCAATAGCACATGCGCTACAGTACACAAACAATAAGAACAGTAAGGCACAAGTGAAGGAGTCATCAATTTTGTCAGAAAGGATCGTAAAGGCTTCAGGCAGGAAGCGCTGTTTGAGAGTTCACTTGGCCAAGAAGTAAAGAAAAACAGAAGGAAAAGCAGGGGAGGCAGAGTCATGGAGGAGCAATAGAGCCATGAGAATAGTAGTCTTCCTGAACTTCGTGAAGGATCAATTCATCTTCTTATGGGCTCTTGGCTAATTGTGGAGATGGGATGTTCATTTTTCTTTTGCTTAAACATCAGTCTTCCTATGATGAATTGGCCAGGCTAAAAGGGCAAAAGGCACTGTAGAGAAGCAGGCAATTTGTTTGCCTGTCACAATAACTGAATGAGTCCAAGCCCAATTACATTGGGTTTTTGACCCATTGACTCCTCACCCAAAGGCACTACATTCTAAATATGTATCGTCTTTAAGTCACACATGACACAAGCCAAGAAGAGAGGCAGTCTGATCTATTTACTTTGAAGATGTTCATTAACTAATCAATTTTTTAACAGATATCGTGTCACAATGGTCCCTCTCAATTTACTTGTTCAGTCTATTCTCCAGGAAGCCAGGGCTGATTTATTTATAGCACTCCTAAACACAGCATCCTCATTCTTTCTGAAACATTTTATTTATTTATTTATTTATTTGCAAGGAGAGAGATCAAAATGAGAAACACACAGAGAGAAGGGGTACACCAGGACCACTAGCCACTGCAAACAAACTCCAGATGCAGGCATCATCCTGTGCATCTGGCTTTACATGGATACTGGGGAATCATACCTGGGTCTTTGGGCATTAGAGACAGGCACCTTAACCACTGAGCAATCTCTCCTGCCTTCAATTCCTCTTATTATTCAATTATTCTTTAAAAAATATTTTTATTTATTTGCAAGAAGAGAGATAGAGATAAGAGAGACACAGAGAGCATGGGCTCATCAGGGCCTCCAGCTTCTGCAAACAAACTCCAGATGCACACATCACTGTGCATCCAGAATTATGTGTGTACTAGGGAATTGAGCTCAGATCCCTAGTCTTTGCAGGCAAGTACCTTAACCACTGGACAATCTATCTCTCCAGTCCCAAATTTTATTTAAGAGAGAGACAGAGACAGAGAGACAGAGAGAATGGCATACCAGGTTCTCCAATCACTGCAAACGAACTCCAGACGCATGTGCCGCCTTGTGCATCTGGTTTTCCATGGGTACTGGGGAATCAAACATAGGTCCTTTAGCTTTTCTGGTTAGTGCCTCAATGGCTGAACCATCTCTCCAGCTCTTCAATTATTCTTTATTGGAACTTGTTTTTATTGCCAAAATATGGTCTATATTGATAATCTACGTGTGTGCATTTGAAAATATTGTGTGTGGCCACAGGCCGATAGCTGACATCCTGGCAAGAGATGAGCCACCCCAGACCTACCTTGGAGGATCCACATGGAACCCCGCAGAGAGTGGTGGGATAAGCAAGAGACCTATAACCACAGCCAATCAGTCAACCCAGGATAAGCCAGTAAGACAGACAACAACGATTTTCAACATGACCTAAAGCAGAAGGACAGAGACCCCCTAAGACCTCAACAATAAAGCAGCCTTAATACTCACCCACCATGACTCAGGGAACTGAATGTTAGAGGGGGTGGAATGATTGTAAGAGCCATGATGGAGGAGAATATCCAGAGACATCGTCCTCCTCAGTAACAACATACAAAGGAGGGTGGTGGAACTGGGTTGACTCCTAGGCTATCCATAACCCTTGCTCCATGGACTGATCCAGTTTGCCCACGGAGGAGGATACCCAGATGATTGGGGACAGAGAAGAGGGATATCAGGGAACTGGGGACATCAACACATTATTTGCTCATTCAGTGTATCTAAATATGGATAATAATGATATAATTTATAAAAAAATTAAAATTAAAAACAATTGCATACTACAAAAAATAAAGAAAAAAGAAAATATTGTGTATACTGCACTCAATGCATAAAATATTGTTCATAGATAATTTAGGTTTGGTTTATTAATTGGACTATTTATATCTCATAAATACTTATTATCTTGTCTAATGATTTAGTTACTCAGATAGATGTGTCAACATATATGACTATGAATATAGATTTATCTTTTTTCCACTTATTTCTGGTAACTTCTACTTTAGAATACTTAAGGCTATTTTATTTGATGCATATAAATTTAAGTTATTAAATCTTCCAATGATAGTGATTTATTTAGTTACTGTTGACACAAAGCATACAGATCTCACCTCAAAGGGAATAAGAGAGAGTTTATTCTGGAGCCAAATATGAGTTATCATGGCTTAGGAACACAGACTCACGTAACCCCCAATTCCATGTTCCAACATGGTAACAATTTCATGAAGAATAAAAGAAAGCCATAAATCAAGGCAGTTTTCAAAGACATTGGTGGAAACATCAGGTAGGAAGATGACATCACAGTGCGGAAATCTCTGCTATAGATTTCAGATGCTAACTAAATGTTGTGATATTGTTACCTTTCTGTTGGTGGAAGCTATTCGTCTGTTAGTACATTCCAAAAGGATTTATTTGATCAAGGATATTAGATCAGCACAGAGGTGGATGTTAATTTGGCTGTGGACCTACAAAATCCCAGTCTCTTAGTATTGAAATTTTAACCATTTGATAGTGTTGCAGGTATTTGAAGTAGGTGAAGCTATCTTCTGCAAACTTTAGTTCTCAGTATCACAATGGCATTTTAAGTATGAGTTGCTTATTGTTATCATCATTATTATTAAAATTAGCTTAAAAGCAACGACTTTTTTTATGGCATTTTCATAATGTTATTGTAGTTGATTCTCCCACTCACCCACCCCTTCTCCGTCCCTCACATTTTGTAACATTTCATACCGAATATTCCCATTAATATCTCATGTGTTCTATTGTCTTCCACACTCACTCCCTAAAAGCCTCTTTTCTCTAATCTGATGGATCCATTTCTAGCTTCCTGGACTTTGTACATATTTACTACTAGGAAAATATACATAGTTAACATTTAGAAGCTAAGAACTTCAAATGACAGGGGACATGTAGTATTTGTCTTTCTGGGCCTGGGTTATCTAGTATAATACATATTTTTCTATTGCATCTATTTTCTATCAATTTTCCAATCTCATTCTTTTTTATGCCTGAATAAAATTCCATTATATATATACATATATAAATGCCATATTTTCATTATTCATTCATCAGTTGATGGACACTTAGGCTGATTCCATTTCCTTGCTATTGTGAAAGAGTAGAAATAAACATGGATGTTCATTCAAGTATTTCTGTAGTAGGATGCAGAGTTCTCTGGGTACATACTCAGGAATGATATAACTGGGTCACATGACAGAACTGTTTCTAGTTTTGTAGGAAGACTCCATATTGATTTGCATAGTGGCTGCAGTAGTCTGCACTTCTCCTGGCAGTTGATAGGAGGGCTTCTTTCTCTATATCCTTCCCAGCATTTATTGGCCTGTGGAACTGTCATAATGGAACATTCTCTCATGTTTTATTTATTTATTTATTTATTTATTTATTTATTTATTTATTTATTTATTTATTTATTTATTTATTTATGTATAGTCGTGGCATTTAAAAAATAGTTTACTTGCTTCTCCCCTCATCTCTCCCATCTCCCTGGCCTCCTTGCATCCTCCCCAATTCCATGTTCTTTCTGTTTTTATGGTACATGTGTTCTTTTGCCCTCCTTCTTTCCTCAAAATCTCTTTTTTTTTTAAAAAAATGTTATTTATTTATTTATTTGCAAGGAGAGACAGAGAGAGGAAGAGAGAGAAATAGGGAGGTAATGGGCATCCCAGGGCCCCTTGCCACTGAAAATGAACTCCAGACATATGCACCATTTTGTACATCTGTCTTTACATGAGTTCTGAGGAATCAAGTTTTGCAAACAAGCACATTAACTGCAGAGCCATCTTTCCAGCCCCTCAAAATCTCTTTTTATCCTCTCTTGCTCTCCTTTCTTGCTTTTTAGCCTTTAGTCCTTTGCTTCATATATATGTATATATAGTAAGTATACATGTAGAATATATATTATATGTAATAATATCATATATAGGAGACAAATAATGTATATATGTGTGGGGGGCAAAGGAATAAAGGTATTAGTATATTCCAAGAGGATTTATTTTTAATAAATCATATTGAATATATGATTTACACATAAGAAAGATCATGTTTTTGATTTTTCTGAATTTGTGTCACCTCATTTATTATACTTCCTTCCAGATTCATCTATTTTTCCTCAAGATTTCATAGTTCTTTTTCTTTTCTTTTTTTATTGTCCATAATGAGTTACATTATTTAATGGGGAAACAATGAGTTGTTATCCCCAGTTCCCCAATGCCCCTCATTTCATTGTGTATATATCATGTATTTATTATCCATTCATCAATTGATGGATATCTAGCCAGGTTCTATTTCTTTGCTATTGTGAATAGAGTAGAAATAAACACAGATGAGCAAGTATCTCTGCAGTAGCATAGGGAGTCCTTTGGGTATGTGCTCCAGAGTGGTATAGCTGGGTCATACGGCAGTTCTATTTCTAATTTTGGAGAACCCACCATATGATTTCCATAGTGGCTGTTCTAGTTTGCCCTCCCCTCTGAGGTTCCTTCTTCCCCACATCTTTGGCATTTGTGTTTAGTTTTCTTGATGACCGTCATTCATGTTGCAAGATGGTATCTCAAAATGGTTTTAATTTGCATTTTTCTCTTGACTAAAGATGTTGAACACCTTTTTACATGTTGGTCATGTGTGTTTTTTCTTTTGAGAGCTATCTATTTCATTTGCCTTTTTGATGATTGGCTGGTGTTGTATGTGTACGTGTTTAATTTTTGCAGTTGTTTATAAATTCTGGATATTAGCCTCTTGTCTGAAGTATACCTGGAAAAGATTTTCTCTCATTCTTGTAGGCTGTCTGTTTCGCTGACAGTTTCCTTTGCTATACGGAATCTTTTAAATTTCATGTTAATTTTTAAATTTCGTGATTTAAAGAATTTCATGCTTAGTTTTTAATTTCATTGTTATTTTGGGGGGTTTTCTTCTATGCTATTAGAATCCAGTTCAGAAATTTTTTTGGTTATGCTATAACTTAAAGTATATCTCCTATATTTTCCTCTATCAGTTTCAGCATTTCAGGTTTTAAATTTAAGATCTTTGATCCAGGTTGAAAGGATTTTTGTACATGGTGATGGATATGGATCTAATTATATTCTTTAGCAGGTGGATATTCAGTTTTATAAGCACAATTTGTTAAATAACTGTCTTTTTCTCATTGTATTTTTAATACCTTTGGCAAAAATTGGTCGCCAAAGCTGCGTGTGTTCATTTCTGGGTCCTCCACCCTGTTCCATTGGTTTTATATCTGTTTTGTGCAAGTACAAGGTCATCTTTGTCACTATCGCTCTGGAATAAATGGTGATTCCTTCTTCAACTGTGTTCTTCCTCCTTAAGATTGCTTTGGCTGGTCATTACCTTCTATATTTCCATATGAATTCATGAATTCTGTTTTCTAGTTCTTTGAGGAACACTATTGGAATTTCCATGGGATTTGCTTAGAATCAGTAGAGTACTTTTTGTTAATGTGGCATTTTCGTAATATTTAATTCTGACAATCCAGGAGCTCTGGAAGTATGCAGAAATCTCACCCATCTGAGCATGCTAGTACACCAGCAATGCTAATATTGCAGTTAACACCTCATTGCTGCCATAAAACTCCCAATCAAAAGCAGCCTGTGAGAGGAAAGGGTTTACTTTAGCTTATAGACACGAGGGGAAGCTCCATGATGGCAGGGAAAACAAAGGCTACACATCACCTCTGGCCAACATCAGGCGAACAATAGCAGTAGGAGAGTGTGCAAACTAGGTCCTGAGGATCAAGCATTCAGAACACATGAGTTTACAAAGAAACCCAATTCAAGCCACCACAGCTAGACTGATCATTGTATCATCTGAAATGTCCCTATTTATCACTAATACAAAGTAATAATTCTTTATCTATGATAATATTAAATGCTACAATATGCAAAACCATCAACTCTAAACTACCTAATAAAAATTTGAACTACTCCATTTCTCCCTGTATTTATTTGCTGTAAACTTTCATTTTTCTTTTATTGTATATCCCAAGAATGACAACATGCATATTGAGTTGTTAGAATTTTGTTTAAATTATTTTTTCCCGACTTTCCAGTAAGATACAGGACCTTATATTCACTCCATTTAACTTTCTAGCTTTATGCTTTTTCTATAGGTACTTCAATTTCACAAATACCAGAAAGCTCATAGACAGTCTTTAATCAATATTTGCTCTATTTTATATTACAGTTACTCTTCCTGTTCCTGTTGTTTTTGATTTTTCATAGGAGCATTTCCTTATGCCAATCAAAAATCTCTTTAGAATTTATTTATTTATTTTATTATTATTTATTTATGTTAAGCATTTACATTAGAATTTTATTTTCTCTGTTAATTTTCTTAGAAACTCATGAATAGTCTAGAGCTAATTTGGATCTATCTCAGATTTGGGAAAATTTTTGTGAGCTCAGAGTTCATGGCATTTTCCTGTACTTACATCCTTTGGCTTCTCAGTGGATGTTTGGTTTTATAACACAGAAGTAGAGGGCATATAAAATCACATTCTTTCAGCTTGTTTTTATTCACAGATGTAAAAATACTTTTGTCCAGTGGAAAGGGCGATGTTGCTAGAAAACCAGGCAGAACTTTTTCCAGTCAGGTTAATAAATAAGCTCCTTAGAACCAAAGGAACAGGTGGTGGGAAGCCATGAAGCCCAGTGGGATTACATTCTTTCAGGGCTTCATGCACCAGCTGTGTGGAGAGCAAGCAAGTTGGTGGGAAGTGTGGGTGCTGTGTGTGGGCACACAAAGCAGGTGTGGGCATTGTGCATGGGCACACTGGAGAATAAGCACCAGGGTAGAGGGCTGGCAGCTATTTGCTTGGAAGGAAGAAAGGAGAGCCTGAGAGTGTTGTTCTTTCCATCTGAGTTCATCTCTGCCTCATACACTTTTCATGGTATCCAGACTGACATCCATACTCTTGTAGGAATTGAAAGTCATCCTGCTAGACATTGTCTTTGACAAGTCGTTTTTACTCCTGCTAAAAGTTCTGAAGAGTAAAATACTCAGGCTCCTCACATGAGGAATCTCCTCTCCAAAGGATTACAATGGTGCTGAAATATCTGGGGCTGCCACTGCTAATTATAGATGTTCTTTGTTTTCAGCAGTGGACATTTAGATCTTTTATTTTAAAATATCAATATTATGAATAAGTTTATACATTGTATGAGCAAATCTTGTGAATATGTCCCTGTTTCCCTCCTCTCTGTCCCCTACCTGCTGGGATCCTTCCTCGATACACATACTGGATCTGTCCATAGGTTAGAGGGTGAATCAGAGGTAGACAGATGCACCAGAGGTAGACAGTTTTGCATTGATTTTTTTTCCTTCCCTCTTGTGTATTGTTGCTGAGGGGGGCAATGTCTCTGGATATTCTCCCCTACCATGGCTCTTACATTCTATCCGCCCCTTCTTCCGCTCAGTTCCCTGAGTCATAGTGGGTGAGTTTTAAGTCTGATTTTTTGTTGAGATATTAAGTATCTCTGGATCTTTGTGCTGGGTTGTGTTGGGTTATCATTGGTGTCTGTTCCATTGACCTTTCATGAGTTATCAGACTTGCTGTGGTGATTGGTCTCCTGTTTGTCTCATCACTTTGTCATAGGTTTCATTTGGGCCCTGTGTGAAGGTGTTGTAGTCAGACACATGCCGCTGGGATGAATCTCCAAACCAGGCACAATTTGGGAAGGAAAGTATTTATTGAAGCAACAGACCCAGGAGAAGTTAAGGAAAAGGCTGGCTCCCTTTTACAGAAGCAAGCAGAGAGAGAGACAGCACCTCCAGAAGCAAGCAAGCACACTGTAATTCACAAAATGCAGAACTGCCAGACCAGGTTCTGGCTCTTCTTTTGCATATTTATCCCTAGTATTTTGCATCCAAATTAGAAAGGGCCAGTCCCCAGGAGACTAGGCTAAAGTGATACTTCCTCCAGCCAGAAGCCTGGAGACAATTAATAATTTTAATAAACCTTTATTTCTTTTGGAAGATCATCTTCCATCCTTTCACCATGAGGTGTTTCCTGTCTTTAGAGGTGAGGTATGTTTCTTGGAGGCAGAAGATGGAAGAATAGATTTTTCTGATCCATCCTGCCAGCCTGTGTCTTTTTATGGGAGAGTTAAGACCATTAACACTAATATTCAAAGTTATAACTGTGAGGCTTGAGTCAATCCCTGCCATAGTGTAGGGTTTATGGGATTTGATGCCTCTCTTGTTATTTTTGCCTCCTCTAGGATTGATTATTGTGTCTGACTTCTGAATGGCTCTTGGGGTTGGCTGCTTGGCTTTTCTGTGCAGAATATTTCGTGGAGAATTCTCTGTAGGTTTGGTTTAGTGTCCATATAATTGTAGAGTTGGATTTTATCTTGAAATATTTTCCCTTCTCCATCTATTTTAAGGGATACTTTCACAGAGTTCAAAAGTTTGGGTTGAAAGCCAAAGTGATTTAGTTTTTTTAAGTATGCCTTGCAAGTTCTTCTCACTTTCATTCATGGTTTCCATGGAGAAGCCTGGTGTAACTCTGATAGGTATGCCTTTATATGTGATTTGTTGTTTTGCTCTTGCTGCTTTTAGGACTCTCTCTTTGCTATCAATGTTTAGTGTTTTAACTATAATGTTTCTTATAGAATTTCTCCTTTGGTCCTGCCTGCTTGGTGTTCTGTGTGCTTCTTGTATTTGGATGGGATTCTCTTTTGTTAGATTGGGGAAATTTTCCTCAATAATTTCTTTGAATATGTTCTCTATGCCTTTGGCCTGGGTTTCTTCTCCCTCTGGTACCCCCATGAGCTGGAGGTTTGGTCGTTTATGGGTGTCCCATAGTTTGCTTATATTTTGTTTTGCAATCTGTTTTGAACTTACCAAGTTTCTCTTATCCCAATCTCTTTTTTGTCTTCCATGTTTGAGGTTTTATCTTCCAGGTTATTTACTCTGGTAGTGAGGGATTCTGGAGATGTTTTAAATAACTCCATTTGATTTTGGTTTTCCAATAGAGCTTTTTACATGGTCTCCATCTCTTTGTTGAGTTGCATTTTCATTTCAAAGGTTGTCTTACTTAATGCTTCCTTATATTCATTCTTGTATTTGATTATGTCTGTTTAATTTAGCCAGCTGATTCTTGAGCTCCTGTGATTACTGGTTTGCCTTTAGCTTACTTACTGTTCTACCAAGTTCCATCTGTTTTTCTTCTATTGTATTGAGCCTGGTGGTGAAGCTTGAGAGCTGATTCTGCATATTTTCACTTACATTGTCAATTTTTTTCTTACATTTCCATTAATAATCTGGTTATAGAATCTGTGCAGAGATGTCCTGAACATGTCATCTCCTTCTGGGCTTGCATTTGTGCTCTTTCTTTGATATTTTGTTGTTGACTTCCTAATTAAATGCAAGTCTAATATTTGAAATACCAGCAAGTTTCTTTAAATACCATTATCACTCACCAATGATTTAACTTTCTCTAATAAGAAGATATCATGAATGAATAATCTCTTCAAGGATGGTCTATTTTTGTCTCCCTCTATTTTCAGAGGATAGTTCTTTGTAGATGTCTTTTTGAGGTGTTTTGTTGACCTTTTCTAACCATGAACAACCAGAACTTTCCCAGAGGAGCTTAGCCTTTGCTTTGCCTCATTTGTTTTGACTCCTTTTCTCTTAATTCACAAATTACACATCACTTTGCCTCCTGCTAATAATCTTTCCTTTAGAGAAAAGTCAGAGGCAGGAAGTTATTGAGCCATGTACCAAATTTCTGTCAGGGCCTACTCTGTCAGGTTTCTCCATATTTGTACATTTTGAAAAATGTCTTTTATATTCTCTTGCATGTCCACTGAGTTACTTCAATGTTCAAAAATATTCTTTGTAAAGTTTTACCTAATACCCAAGCAATGCCATGTGCTTTCCTTTTTGGCTTTACTTGGTTTTCTGGAAATCCGATGCATACATGTCATGGATGGCACTGGATTTTTTAGATGTCCCTCTTCCATAGTAGACATTCATGAGAGCACAAGCATAGCCTCGCTCCTCTGTTTTCGGAATCTCACATGGCAACTCACAGTTGTTACTTCCTAAGCATATATTTTTAAATTTTTATTGATAGCTTCCATAAATGTAGACAATAAACCATGATAATTCCCTCCCCAACCCCACTTTCCCCACTTAAACCTGCCCTTCATCCATTATATCCTCCTCCCCCTCAATTAGTCTCATCTATTTTGAAGTCAACATCTTTCCCTCCAATTATGAAGGTCTTGTGTAGGTAGTGTCAGGCACTGGGAAGTCATGAATATCAAGGCCATTTTGTGTCTGGAAGATTGCACTATGAGCAGTCTTCCCCTTCTTTTGGCTTTTACATTCTTTCCACCACCTCTTGTGAAATAGCCCTTGAGCCTTGGAAGGTGTGATAGAAATGTCTCAGTGCTGAGCACTTCACTATTACCACCTCTCAGCACTCGCTGTGATGCCCTTGTCCTCCCGGTTGTCACTGACATCTGAAAAGAGCTTTTCTCAGGCTATTGATTGGTGTAGCTTGAGGATGTCCCCTGCTTTCTCTGAATATCATTGGTCTGGTTCCCCTGACAGCTCGTGCAACACCTTCTGGCATTACACAGGCTAGCCTTCTGGGAACTGGATTCCTTTCTGGATTCAGAAGGGTGTCTCAGTGCTGTTTGATAGAAGTCTGTGGAATTTTCAACAGTAGAGTCTTATCTTTTGTCTGAGCTGGGTATTCAAGAGCTGTGACAAAAGCTTGTCTTGTTTTGGGGACCATGTAGGTCACTTTGATCAACAGCTCATTATGGGCAGTGACTAATTACTGGGACAGGGAGCCAAAGGCCATGGCTGTATGGGTTTATTTCTGTGACCTCTTTTATGTTTCCTGTGTTTACATAAATGTTTTGTAGCAGGACCAAGCTTTAGAGTGTAATTTGAGGTGAGGTATTATGATATTTCCAGAAGTACTCTTTGTCTAGGTTATTTTGACTATCCCCAGTGTTCTGTGTTTCCTTGTGACTTTCAGGGATTTTTTTTTTCCTGGTTCTGTTAAGAACAACATTGGAACCTTGATAGCAATTGTATTGAATATGTAGATTACTTCTAGTAGTGTTGCAATTTTCACTATATTAATTCTGCCATGCCAGGAGCATGAAGTGCCTTTCCAATGTCTCATTTCTTCTTAAATTACTATTTTCAGTGCCATAAAATAAGTCTTACCTCCTAGGTTAGGTTTATTCTAGGTATCTTTTTTTAAAGCTATTACAAATAGGATTTTTCACAATTTCTTTCTTGTTATTGATATGTTCAAAAACTACTGATATTTGTAGGTTGATTTTGTATCCTACTTCTTTAATGAGGATACAAAAATATAAGACCTAAAAACTTTTCAATGATTTTCTGAAGGGTCTTTTTAGTATAAAATCATGTTATCTATAAGAATAATTTGGCTTCTATTTCTATTTGAAGACACCATGATAAACACTTTCTCTTGTTTTATGGCTCTAGATAAGACTATAAGAACTACTGAATAAGCGTGAGAACCCTTATTCTCATTCCAGATGCTAGAAAAAAATTATCCTTTTTTCCTCGTTTAGTATAATGTTGGCCATAGGTTTATTGTTGTTGCAATTAACATTCTTATTGCTGTGACAAAGAACCCAATCAAAAGCAAGCTGATAGGAGGAATGGGCTTATTTTGGCTTACAAAATGATTGTAAGAATGGGTTTATTTTGGTTTACAGACTTGAAAGCTCCATGAAACAACATGAGCAGAAGGGTGGACATCACCTCCACCACAGCACTGCAAACAGCAGCAGGAAGGTGTGCCAAACACTGGCAAGGGGAAGTTAGCTATAACCCCCATAAGCCCACCCCCAACAACACAGCTCCAACAATGTTCTAATACCCAAACTGCCAGCGTATGATGTACAAGGTCTTTAATTTGGTCTTAGTTCCATTCATAACTGTATTGTTGAGAATTTTTTTAATCCATGTCCATCAGGGGAATTTGTCCCTAGTTTTCTCTTTGTTGTCATGCCTTTATCTTGTTTTGGTATAAAGGTAATAGTGTCTTGACAGAATAAATTTAGTAGCATTCTTTGGTTGTCTCTTTTGGCATTTGTGTAGGATGTGTGGTATGGTACATGTGTGGTGATGGTGTGTGTGTTTGTGTGTGTGCATATGTATGTACTGATGTGGTACCTCATGCCCATTCACCTGTAGCAGCCAGAGAGGAACTTCAAGTGACCCCCCTCCATCGCTGATCTTTCTTGTTTCCTTGCAACATTGGAGTCTTTTTCTGATTCCAGAGCTTGTCCTTCATGAGCCTCGGTGATTCTCCTGTCTCTGCTCCCCACAGAACTACAGTTACAGGTATGTGTGCCATTCCCAGATATGTAGGTGGATTCTAACTCTGGCAGTCTCAAGGCTCCCCATGTCCTCATCCTTGCACAGAGAGCAACTTTACCACTGAGCCATCTCTTCAGCGTCTATTTTTATGGTGCAAGTAATTTTGAGAAGTATTGATATAAATCCTCCTTGAAGGTTTGGTAGACGGGCTGAAGAAATAGCTCAGTGGTCAAGGGCAATAATTTACAAGACTGCCAACTTGAGTTTGGTCCTTTCCAGCACACAGCAACTGGAGGATGGAGCAAGCGAACCCCCAAAGTGTGCAGGTCAGCTAGTCTTGTGTACAAAGCAGGAAAACAAGGGAGACCCAGTCTCAAAAGAAGGTGGAAGGAGAGGAAGGAGGTTGTCCTCTGAATTCCACATGTGAGTCATGCCCATACATATGCATACCAACATACTTTATACACAGGAAGAAAGAAAGGAAGGAAGAAGAAAAGGAAAGGAAAGAAAGTGAGAAAGAAAGAAAATTAAGTAAAATGTAGAGCTCAACAGATTCCATCCAGTCCTGGACTTTCACTTGTGTGGAGTTTTTAAATTACTGCTCTAATCTCATTGCTAGTTATGTGTTTGGTTATATTTAAACTCCACACACACATGCACACACACACACACACACACACACACACACACACACACACACACACATATATATATATATATATATATATATATATATATATATATAATTTAGGGTAGGTTATATGCATTCAGAAGTTTCTGAATTTATTCTAGGTTTTTCAGCTATTTTGGAATATGTTTTCAAAGTATTTCCTAATGATCTTCTGGATTTCATTGGAATCTATTGTAAAAACTCTCCTTTGTTTCTAATTTTATTAATTTGTATCTTCTCTCTTTTTGTTAGATTGGCAAGAGATTTGTCAATTCTGTTAATCTTTTCAAATAAGCTCCTCTGATTGATTTTATGCTTTGTTCTTTTATTCTCTATTTCATTAATTTCTGCTCTAATCTTTATTATGTATTGCTGTCTACTGCATTTGTTTAGCTTCTTGTTTTTAATAGAAGCTTGAGGTGTGTCATTGGTTTATTTATTTGAGATCTCTGATTTTTTTAAAAAAACATTTTTATTGCCAAATTCCATAAATATAAACAGTATACCAGATCTCTGATTTTTAAAAAATGAGCAATTATAGCTATATCCTATAATGAATACTATCATTTTCATTTGATTTTGGTAATGGTTTTAATTTCTTCCCTCATATTTTGTTTGTTTGTGCTTCGAGGTAGGGTCTCACTCTAGCCTAGGCTGACCTGGAATTCACTATGTAGTCTCAGAGTGGCCTTGAACTCACAGCAATCATCCTACCTCTGCCTCCCAAATGCTGGGATTAAAGGCATGTCCTACCATATCTGGTCTTCTACCCTATCTTTAATTGATCCATTGTTCACTCAAATATCTGTGGTTCAACTCTCAGGTTTTTGGGTACTTTCTTGGGTTTCTTTTGCTGATGAGTTCCAGTTTTATCCCAGTGTGGTCTGATAAATTTCAAGGAATTATTTCTTTTTTTTTTTTGTATTTGTTAAGGCTTGTTTTGTGGCCAATAATATGTTCAATTTTAGAGACATTTTCATGCACTGCTAAAAGAATGCATATTCTGTACCTTTGGGTATAATGTTAAAAAATATTTGTGTTAAATACAGTTGAACAATTGTAAATTTTAGTTTTGAAGTTTCTTTGCTGATTTTTAGTTTGGAAGACCTATCTAGACATGAAAGAAAAAAATATTGAAATCTCCCAGTCTGCTGATGATGTTTTCTGCTGTGTTTTATTTGATTGATTGATTATTGATTCTTTAATTTACAGAATTTCTGTTTAATTCCATTTCAGCCTCTGGATTTCTTTGCTGAATTTTTTTTCTCTGAGTTTTTGAATTTTCCCCAATGTTATAAATTTCTTCTTCCAACTTCTTGATTACATCATCCACTTTGATAAGTTGCTTGTCAAAGTCTTGAATTGACTTTGTAATTTTCTTGTTTAGGCCCTAAGTTGATTTATTAAAGTCTTCCATATGGCGACCATAGCCATATAGATGGGGCTGAGGAGGTGGCTCAGGGTTTAAAATGCTTGCCACACAGGCTTAGGGGACTGAATTTGGATCGCTAACACCGACAGAAATGCTAAGTGGCTATGGAGGCCAACTTCTAATTCCACTGCTCAGAAGGAAAGAATAGTTGCTCCCCAGACAAGTGGTTCTTTTGGGAAGGTTGTGGAACCTTTTGGAGGCAGAGCCTTGCTGAAGGTCTTGGGGTGTTATAGCCTGGCTTACTGTTCACTCTCTCTACTTCGCTTCCCTCCTTGCTGATGTGATGCGATGCTAATCCAACCTGACATGAAATTCACTATGTAGTCTCATTGTGACCTTGAACTCACAGTGATCCTCCCAAGTGCTGGGACTAAAGGTGTGCACCACTATGCCAGGCAACGCGTGTTTCTTGCTCCTTCCATGCTTGCCCATCATGATGGACTTTAATCTCTGGAGCTGTAAAGGGAAATGCTCTTTCCTTTCCTACATTGCTTCTAGTTGGTCATTTGATCACGGTAATAAGAAAGTAACTGATAAAATATCTGAAATTGGAATTTGTTTATTTCATGGGAATGAGAAACAGTAGAAAAAAATTGCTCTTCAATTTTTGTGAACGGGCCCACAACATTGTTAAGACAGTAATGAAGCCCATCATATTTGAAGACTATCATCTCAAGAACAGGAACAAATCACAATAGTTCCCTCTTTGTGGAATAGTAGATAGTTTGTTAAGGAAAGGAAAATGTTATGAATTTATAATTTAATGTAAGCAATACTCTCAGACATTTTCAAGCACTATCAATAGTCTATAGAACTCAACTAAATAAAATAAGACAAATAAGATAATCACTGAGGGAAGCGTTTCCTATGTAGATCATTAAATCTGCACACTTCTGTTTTAATATTTTTAATTGGGAACAAACTGCAGAATGACTTAAATATTGTTAAGTGTCTCACTCCATTATTTAAGATAGCATTTCTAGCTCGACTTTGGCTTTCAACCAGAGCCACACTTTTGATGAAAGATTATTTGATCATAAGTCTATGGTTTTAAACAGAATTCTACCAAATATGTGACAGAACCCTCTTTTCAACTGTGCCAGCAAAGGATAGACGAGAGCACCCATGATACCTATTTTTGGTTGTCTTGGCCTATATGACATATAACTTACTCTGACATTGTTTATAGAAACTAAACAGGGAAAGTATTCTTTGTACATTTTCGTGGCTTAATAAGGCATTAAATGGCTCATCTTCGTCATGAAATGGATGCTTCATCTTCTGATTAAAATCTACTCCTCAAGTAAACCTACATCTAAGTGTGCGGAGCCTGAGCAAGTTGCCCACAGTCTTAGGATTCTAAATAATCATGTATTTACTCTCAATTTTATTGCCATTGAGAATTTATTGTATCTGTACAAGGGATATATTTCACAAAGGGTCAAAGTTGGTTAAGTTGTTGAACAGACTATGACACCACCCTTGTTCTGAGAGCTTCCGTCAGAGTCAGCCACACACCACTGTGATGAACCTCCAACCAGACAGTTTTGGGAAGAAGGGTTTATTGAAGTTACCGATCTAGGGAAAGTTCCATAATGGGGAATGAGGCTGGCCCCTGTCACAGGTCCAAACAGAGAAAGAGAGAAGCCATCACTAACACTACATACACACCAGCAAAACAGGTGAAGGGGAGGAAGAGAGAGATTTCCTACCCCTTGAGCTTCCTTACATCCTTCCCCCTACTTAGAGGGCCCATTCTGGAGGAAGGGTTCACTCAGGAGGAGGATCTCCTCCTTCAGTTAATCCTTCCTGAAAGCAACCTCAAAGACCCACCCAAGATTACTGTGGGTTACTAAACAGGTCAGATTGACAATAAAACTTAATCATCACAGCTTCCAAGTGTTTTGAGACTCATTTTTGTTGATGTTAGTGTTGTTCTTTGTGAGTCTAATGCAAAGACAGCCCCAGATGTGTTCTGACTTTTCTTTCCTTCTTATGGATGAGAAGGATAAGGGGGTCTGGAGACCAATCAGCCTCACTTTCTTCTTGGGAAAATCTGGATATTTTATTATGAGTCACAAACATTAGCAGGTCTCACTAAAGGAACCAATGCCAGTTTTCCAGTATCTGCTCTGGGGGCACGTCACTGTCCAGCCTCAGAATCTTTCAGTTGCTGTTGCTGAGTAGGAGATATTTGAGGATCCCACTGCCCACTGTCCCAGCCCTCCCACATAGATCCACAGGGCTCCAATAAACATCTGCCCAAGCCATCACCATTCAAAAATAGTCACAGTTTGAATCAATTCAAGGCTGGAAATGATTTCAGAGTTCTCTGTTCCTGGAAAAATAACTCATTAAATGAAAGTATAAACTGGTTTAAATATTAGACCAATTAGGCTGATAGAACTACATGCTGAGATGGTTTCAGATTGGAATTCCTTTAACCATTGAAGAGATGTAACTCAGTAAAAAAATATTACATGTCATCAATAATGAAGAATTACAAAGCAGCATCTCTTTTTGCTGCCCCCATTCCTATCTCTTACAGGCAATCAATACTTGTCTCTAGGACACTAGAGACCTGGGGTTTTGTGAGATCTGGTCACTTTCCAAAATACCAGCCTCACCCTGCCACTAAAGGGCACAAGAAGCCTATATCCTTCATTGCCTTTCATAATTGTCTCTTACTGGAAGGCCACCAGATTGAAATCTGTCTTTTTTGTTATTTGTTTCTGTATTTTCAGAGGCTAAAAAGCTTAAACGATGACAGGGGCCAAGAAAAGTCAGGGTCTCGGCCACTGGGACTCAACCACTTCTAGAAACCTGGTTCTCCCTTGAAAACTGGTCTTGAAGAAGGTTTACCTAACATTTGGGAGGTCTATCTTATTGTAATCTGCTTTTCTACTGAATTCTATTCTTAGCTGAGAAGATCAATATGCTAGACTAAATTTACCCTGAAAGGAAAAACGATTTAAAAAAAAAAAAACCAAAAAACATTATGATGGCTGAGGCTCCGTAAAATTATCACAGATAGATGAAGGGCTCCCAAAGGTGGTATTCTTCATAGTCTATTCTTAAAGATACCACAGACTGTCATCACACAACACTGAGAGAGCCTGCTACATCCAAAATGGTAACCAGCTCCCAGATAGTAGCATATGTAGTGCAGGAAGGTACTACATGAGCTGTCCGGGGAAACTGGTCAATGATATTTGGAGAAAGCAGAGACCACTGATATACAATACAGACTGATGTCATGAAAATGCTGAACACAGAGCTGTATGGAAGAGAACAGCAAGTCAAGAAATGCTCATCTGTGCAATAGTGGCACTAAACATAAGAGCGTAATCAATGGCTTAAGGATTAGCTAAGAGATCTGCTCAGTGACAAGGAGCCTTTAACTGGAACTGGGATCCGTGGAAAAATCTTATGGGAACCAAGAACCTGGGCTCCTAGGGAAAATTTCCACTACCAGAGAGCTACAGAGAGGCTACACCCATTAGGAGCTAGCCAAAATAGCAATGTTGTCTCATTTAACCTATACTGCTCTCACCCTCCAATGGAAATAAATATTTTAAAAAGAGCTAAATTTCTCAGGATTGGGTACATTTGGAAAGACACAAAATTTAGGTATTATTGCAAAGGCATGTAATGCTTCTACCTGAGAGCCTGAGATAAAAGGACCACAAATTCAAAGACAACCTGTACTCTATGGCTAGACTCTGTATTTAAACACACACACACACACACACACACACACACACACACACACACACACACACACACACACAATTTATAGGGAGAATAATCGCCAAAGGCAATTTTTGAAAGGGGCAAGAATTCCCTAATCGTTTACATTCAGAAAAGCCAGCATAGGCTCACTATGCAACATGGACCATTCAGAAACAAGTGTGCTGTTCCCCCTAACTCACTCCAGACAGTCTTGGGAGAGAATTCTAACTGCTAAGGCTACTTTATAATCTTGAACAGTGGCTGTGCCATATCCAGCTGCCATGCTGGGTAGCATCCTAAAGAAGAGACACAAGCATTTCTTGCTCTGCTTATTAGCTGCCCCTAACTGCCTTTCATAGTATTGCATTGCTCAGGATTCAACTGGTTTATCCAAGTATCAGCTAACCCAGCACAGAAAATATAGGTAAATAACCCTTAGGACCATTATATAAGGAGCTGGGGGAGAGTAATTTATGCAAATGAAAGGAAAGTGATGTATTTCTTGGGATCTTAACAAGATATATTTATCTTGCTGGCTAGATTAAACCCCTCTCTTGCTTTTTGGAACTTAAT
>PVHP010021550.1:18750-29415 GCA_004024765.1 Zapus hudsonius | reverse complement strand
GCAGGAGGATGACCATGAGTTCACGACCAGTCAAGGGCTACATAGTGCGCCCTTGTTATAAACAAAAACTAGCACTTGCTAAGGTTCTTTGCCTTCCCCCACCTTGTCCAACACGTAGTGGTCACTGTGCCTGGTGCCTGCCAGTCGCGGTGCCGAATACCAAGCCAGAGCGCTGGCCAAGCAGCCCCGGGAGTGTGCCGCCAAAGGGTGCCCACGGCATCCTCACTGACCACGCCCCTCCGCCTGCCCCAAACTTTAGCCCCGCCCCTTGCGTGGCCTCGTTCAGGAGGGATTGGGATTGGCTAGATTCAAGTTTCCACCGGGTCCCGCCCTTCCCCCAAAGATTGGCCCCCTTTCCATTGTAATCGCGCGGGGGTTGGGCAGGTTTTCTGCCTGGAGGGTCCACCTGCTCTACCTGGCCGGGGTCCACTTCCGCCGTCAGACGCGCTGCAGCACGAGAGGATCCGAGGCCCCCACCTTCCTCCAGCAGTGCCTGGTGGGAGGTGTCTTGTTTAAGGCTTGTGCTTTAGGGGCAGCAGTAAGAGTTTAGCTGGATCCGTTGGACATCTCCTGACAGACTTACACCTGTCCAAAGGCGTGTGCCAGGCAGTGCCTAGGATGTAGGTAGATGAGGGGCTCAGTACCCCTGGGTCTCAATACTATTCCTCCTTACCAAGTGACCTTGCGTGAGATTTATTTATAGATGGACCTCAGAGCCAGGCTGGCTTCAAACTCACTCCGTAGCCAAGGATGACCTCCACCTCCGCAGAGCTGGGGTCACAGGTGTGCACCACCACACCCGGTTGTGCAGTGCTGGGGATTGAACCCAGGGTTTTGTGCATGCTAGGCAAGCACTCTACCAACTGAGCCACACTTCCAGTACCTCCCTCAGAGGGTGCAGGTGGAGAGTCAAGAACGCACGTGTGTGAAGTGCTGTCGGACACAGCAAGTGTCCACGTTATCAGCAGTGTGGGTATTGGTATTCATTCGTACCCACACTACATACTGGCGTTCATGGTACATGTTTGGCAATTGCTCAATCCATGACGGGTAGTATTGGGAGAAAGCAGTCTCTCTTTTCCACAGGCTTGGCAAAGCTGCTTGCCAGGTACAGAGCAGGGTCCCTCCTGATGGAGGCTGGCTCCTTTGACTGTTTAAATCGTCATACTTGGGAGCTCACTGTGGACAGACTGAGCTGCTGGAGATGGTGAGGTGAGCTATTCCAGGCAGCAGGCAAGAGGCATTGTGAGGAGTGGCCATGCCTGAGGGGCCATCCAGGACAATGCCAGTGTCAATTTTCAGGAGTGAGTTCTGTCTCCTAACCATAAAAGAGTGTGCCCATTGAGATGTCAAGACAGGTCCAGAGATGGTCAGTGTGGGTCTCAGGATCCTCCAGGAGTCCAAGATTTGGGGATTCTCTGTGAAGCTTCTGGGATGTCTCCCAAACTCATGTCCCTTGTCCACACCTCACGTTTGGGAAGCTCTAGAAGAGGGGGCCCATATCCTAGGAGCAGAACCCATCTTTAGGCTGACAGTCTGGGGTCCCCCGGAGCCTCTAGAAGGCATAGGGCGCCCATTGTTCCAGCCACCTCTAGTACCCTAGACTGGCCAAACCGGTTCTGGGGAAGGGGGCGGGGAGCAGACACGTTGAGACAGCCTCCTGCCTCTCTGTTCGAGGTCCCCTCACCCTCGCCTTCCCCCTCCCTGCTCGACACAATACCCAGCTTCAGGGCCATGCTGACATCGTTCCCTGAGGACCTGCTTGCCACCCCAGCGCCCCCAGGGTGGCCTGGAGCCCTGGACTGTGCCAGCAGCTGGACGGAGCTCCCTGGCTGAGGTAGGGCCCTGGGTCAGAAGCCCATCTCCTCCAGCGCCTCCCTAGTTCTTTGTGCTGTCTGCCCTCCTGTTGATCCTGGCCTGACCCTACTCATGGCTTCCTGGCACTCCACAGACCACTTAGCCTGGATCCTCTTTCCAGTCCCGATTTTTACTTGGTTTTGTCTCTTAAGGGGCAGGGGTCTCTGGCAGGGTCTCTGATCCTTTGGGTAGCAAGACAAGCGGCACTAGGCCCTCCTGGAAGAGCTGGGTGCAGGCGCCTTCCTAGGATCACCGCAGAGCACAGGACCACTCTGCCAGCCTTGCCAAGTGGGTCCATGCCCTCAATAGTTAACAGTACCCAGGATGGACCATTCTTTGACTTCTGCCCATCCTTCTCTGCCTGCGAGGGCAGCTGGAGAGTGGGGGCTTTGAGGTCATTTGACACAGGGAGGATATGACTTGCCTAAGGCCACACAGAGCTGGTCAGTGTCAACATGGCGTCTCACCTTGGGCAGTGATTTTACCTCTGGGGTCTACAGTGGTTGGTGAGCACAAATCCCCCCTGGACAGGTGATGTCCCTGCCACCCGGGGCCCAGCTCTGCACCCTAGTTCCCCAACATGGAGAGGCTGAGCAGGCCACATCCTGAAAAACCACAGGGCTGGCATCACATGACCATGGCCTTTTGGCCTGGGCATAGTAGAGACAGATTCACTCCTGACCCCCTGTACCTCTGTCTCCCAGGTCTCTGAAGACCTTTCACCTCCCCACCCACTTCCCTAGTCTTTTCCTCCGAGGTCTTAATTGGAGGTGCTTCTGCCCCAAGGGCCCAATGTTTTTGCTTATTGAGCCCTGTAAATGATTGGGGGGGGGGGTTCTTCCTGCCCTCCAGGGGCTTCCAGAGTCCAAGTGGAGAAAATCTCCCAGAATGCAAGGGGGTAGGAGCAGGCCTACGTGCTAGCACATGCAGGACTTCTGTGTAGAGCTCTTCTCATTCCTCAAAGAGACCCATCTGGGGACAGACAGCAGTGTCCCCTAAGTGTTCCTAAGATATGTGTGTGTTTCCATTTTCATCTCACTAGAGAGACAGGATAATAAAACTCTCTGGACATTCCAGGTGCCCCCTGTGGCCACCCCACCGTCCGTTCTCACATTAGTATTAGGAAGTTGGTACTGGGTACTGCTCTGCCAGGTGAGGAAGAGCTGGGCTCAAGGGGGTTTGTCCAGTCAGTCACTGTAGCTTGAGGGACAGAGACGAAAGGTAAGTGATTAGAGCAGCTGCTGAGGGATGGATGGCCCCTGAGAAACAGCCAGCTTTTTCCCCAAGCCTTCTGGCCAGGGATGTGAGGGAAAGCAGCTGTGGGTTGAACCAAGACCCAGCCTTTCTCCTACAGTGTTTCAGGTCAGAGATCACACCTATCTCAGTGACCTGGGGCTGTTACCTACTCCAGGAAGCCTTCCTGGCCTGTTCAGCCCGAGTTAGGCCCAGCCCCCTACTGTGTGGCTGCCTGAGGCTTGGTTCTTGCCAACTCAGATTGTAACTGCTTTTGTTTTTGCCTCTTTTGCCAGACTGACAACCCCAGGGGGCATGAGCTGTTTGTCCATCTGTCTCCCTGGATTTTCTTGGGCTTCCAGTTAGACTATCTGAGATTCTCAGTGCCTCTGTCTCTCTCCATCTTTGGGTCCCCAAGTATCTCAGCCTCTGTCGTTGTTTTAGGTTTTTCTCTTTCAGAGAACTTGGGGGACCGTTGCTAAGCTGCTATCTCCATTTCTCTGGGTCTCCCTGTTTCTCTCTTCTGGCCCTGCCAAGCTGGGCACTGCTCCTTTGGCCCCAGAGGCCTCTGGGGGGTCCTTATTGCCCCTGGCCTGCCCACAGGGAGGCCAGGCAAGGGTAGGCCCCCGCCCAGCCCGCTGCCTGCTCCCTCCCTCCCGCTTGCCTCACCGCAGGGTTTGATGAATCAAACTCTTTGTCTGGGTGGGATCTCCTCCAGCCAGCTGGGCAGAGAGGGCTTCCCCTGCCTGAGCAGCAGGGCCGGCGGGCAGCAGCAGCAGCAGCAGTGGGTCTCAGCCTTGGCTGGAGAGGTGAGTGGCAGGAGGAAGATCCTGGCGGTCCCCAGGAAAGGCTGGGCGTAGGGGCTCCCACCCCCTCAGCTCATTGTTCTGTCTCTAGGCACTGAGAGGCTCCTGGGTATGGCATCCTGCCCAGAATGGACCTATTCTGCCTGGCATGACCCAGGAGCTAGGAACAGAGGGGATAAACACCTCTGTCACCCCATCTGAGGGCTTGAGGCCATCTCTCTGCCTTTCCTTGGAGGGCCCAGCCTGATCTGGGTGGTGGCCTGCTTGCCAGTGTATGACCCTCCCAGCCAGCCTGGCAGGGGTGTGGGCATCACTCATCGTGAAGGCCTAACCCTAACCCTCAAGTCTGAATACAGAAGGGAGTTGGCAGCCCTAAAGCTAGGATGTGCATGCTTGTTTGTGTCTGTCTCTGTGAGTGAGTGTGTGTGTGTATGTGTGCCCACAACCTTGAGGAAGCTTGTCTACATGTGTAAATGTCCAATGTGTTACCGTTTTGTGTAAAACAAGAGTGTCTGTGAATGTGAGTCTGAATTTGAAACATATGAGAGTTTCTAAGAAAATAATGTGTGCGGTTGTGTGTTGGGACATCAATCTGTGTGCCAACATCTGTATCCGTGTCTGGTCACGTGTCAGTGTATATTAGAGAATGTACAAGGTAGCTAAAAACAGAATGCAGAAGCTGGGGTGCCTGCATGAGAATCTGGCTCCACCGTTTCCCAAGTCATGGCTTCTCTGTGCCTCACTTTCCTCATCTATAAAACGGACACAATAACAACATTGACCCTTAAGCTTGTGAGGATTGCTGTGTGGATGATTACTCATTCAGTTAGCACTGGTCACTACAGATGTGTGTACACATGTCTAGGTTTCCTATTTTCTTCCCTGTAGACCCTGGTAGAGCAAAGGAGGTATGGACTGTGGACCACCTGCAGCCCTCCAGCCCCATCTGGCTGGGCCACCTGGTACAGTCCGTCACCCAGTAGCAGTGTGCCAGCAGGAGAGTCTATCCTTTGTGGAGCTGCCCACCCTGAAGACCCTAAGCCCCGTGTGTCTGGACCTTTCTCCGGTTGGCCCTGAGGAGCTCAGGGCTCCTGGCAGCCGCTGGTCCCTGGGGACCCCTGCCCCTCTTCAAGGACTATGGTCACCATCTCTCAGAGGCCCAGAAAAAGAGATGTCCACCAGTGGGGGAATGAGGCCCAGCAGGGCTGGCAGCTGGCCCCACTGTCCCAGTGCCCAGCCCCCAGTTCTGGAGAGACCCTGGAACTCTCAACAAACTCAGCCACAGCGCCGGGCCAGCCATGGCTCAGAAAAGAAGTCAGCCTGTGAGTCATCGTGGAGGGGGGTAGCCCTCTGGTGCAGAGAGGGGAGGAGCTTGGTGGCTTTTGACAACCCTTTAAGCTCCAGTTTCCCTAAAGTCAGAACCAGTGGTGGGGTTTAGTGATGAAGTCCTCCCGGAAGCCAAGTGACTTACCAGGGTTATGTAACAAGTTGGCCCCTTCCCCTACTACTGGCAGGTCCTGTGTTCTCTCTACACATCTTGTAGATGTCATTGCTCTGGGGACCAAAGATCTGTCCCTTGGGCATGGTGCCTGAGCCTTGCTGGGATGCCTAGGGCCACAGGGCAGCATGGGGAGGAGGGTGGAAGGGACCCTAGTTGGTGTCGATCTGTGTTTTCACACCCCACCTTCCCCAGGGCGCAAGATGCGGGTGTACCAGCGGGAAGAGGCTGCAGGCTGCCCAGAATCCCGGGAAGCCTTACTAGATCCTGGCCAGACTTCCAAGGAGCAGGCTCTGAGCACAGAGGAGCCCAGGCCCGCGGAGCTGTCGGGAACTTCCCGAGGGAGCCTTGAGGGGCAGGAGCGAAGGCGGTTCTCCGCCTCGGAGCTGATGACACGGCTGCACTCCTCTCTGCGTCTGGGGCGAAGTGCAGCAACCAGGGCCTTGACCTCAGGGTCTGGTGCTGGTGTCAGTCGAGAAGGTATCAGCTACTCTCCTGAGCCCTGAGGGTGGTCACTGCCAGATGAGGGGGGGTGGGGGGAACGGGACGGGGACATAGTCCACTGATGGTGTTGGTCAGCTAGGGTGTGGTCCAGATCGCCCACCTCTCTTGCTTTCCCTAGGGAAAGCGCCGGGAAGGGAGTCCAGGAGAGTAGAGATGAGAGTGGACAGTGTGGCGCTGCCAGGACCTACTGACCCAAGCGAGGGCCATGGTGGCCTGCTGGAGCCCAGGTTGCCCCCCTCTCCTTTCTCTCTCTCTCTCTCTCTCTCTCTCTCTCTCTCTCTCTCTCTCTCTCTCTCTCTCTCTCTCTCTCTCTCTCCTCTCTCCTCTCTCTCTCTGAGCTCACGGTAGGGAAAGGCTTGCACTCAAAGGTCCTGACACTTTCCTAGGTTGGACCTGCAGGAAGAGTCGCCTCAGGATCCCAAGAGCGCCAATGAGCGGCGCCAGTCACGGTTCCTCCTTAACTGTACGTGTCAGATCTCTGGGGTGTGGAAAGTAGGGAGCCAACATTTGGAAAGAGGGGCGCTAGATGGGGTGACAGAGGGAGAGAATGAACTTCTCAGTGTCTAGCAGGTGGGCCGGCCCGCAGTAGGTGCACCTTAGAGTTTACAGAATGAGTGAATGAATGAATGTCCCAGTATCAGCACCACTGCCAAGGCTTGAAGTTGGGTTGATGGGTCCCTGGCGGTGGGATGGGAGGGACACCCAGAGGCGCCCTCTGCCCTCCCCCACGGCTGTCCTCTCCCCGCCCAGCTGTCCTCTACCAGGAATACAGCGACATGGCCAGCGCCCGCGAGCTGCGGCGGCAGCAGCGCGAGGAGGAGGGCCCGGGGGACGAGGCGGAGGGCGCGGAGGAGGGGCCCGGGCCACCGCGCGCCAACCTGTCCCCGAGCAGCTCCTTCCGAGCGCAGCGGAGCGCGCGGGGCTCCACCTTCTCGCTGTGGCAGGACATCCCCGACGTGCGCGGCAGCGGCGTCCTGGCCACGCTCAGCCTGCGCGACTGCAAGCTGCAGGAGGTGGGGGCGCGGTGGGGGTGGTCCAGGGCCTCCCCGGGGGACGGGAGGGGCGCCTGGCGGCCGAAGGGTGGGTGAAGCTGGCTGAGTAGGGGGCGGGGTCTACGGATCGGGCGGGGCTACGTGAAGGGGCGTGGTCCTCCAGGGTTCCTGTGGAGCCCCGTGGTTGCCCCAGGCTGGAGGCGGGACCCCAGAGCCCCACCTGGCGCCAGATTACTGCTAGGATTAGGCCCGGGCAGGGACCAGGTGTCTAGGGAGGCGGTGTCTCCGGGATGGGGTGGGCTGGCTCGGCCCTCACAACCCGGGGTCCACCCCCCCAGGCCAAGTTTGAGCTGATCACTTCCGAAGCCTCCTACATCCACAGCCTGTCGGTGGCCGTGGGTCACTTCCTAGGCTCCGCGGAGCTGAGCGAGTGTCTGGGGGCTCAGGACAAGCAGTGGCTATTCTCCAAACTGCCCGAGGTCAAGAGCACCAGTGACAGGTGAAGGGGTGGTCCGGCCTGCTGGGGGTGGGGATGGGGATGGAGGCTGTGGGTAGGCGGGTCCCCGGAGCTGGCGGTGTCTCTGGGCTGGCCCTGACCTCGGCCCACCCCTCAGGTTCTTGCAGGACCTGGAGCAGCGCCTGGAAGCCGACGTATTGCGCTTCAGCGTCTGCGATGTGGTGTTGCACCACTGCCCCGCCTTCCGTCGTGTCTACCTGCCCTATGTCACCAACCAGGCTTACCAGGAGCGCACCTACCAGCGTCTGCTGTAGGGGGCACTCTTCAGGGGAGGGTGCAGGGGACTGGGTGAGGTAGGGAGGGGAGCATTGAATAAGTGAGCTCCACTCTATTGGACAAGGGGATGCTGCCTAGCGTGCATGAGAGGGCGGGCTCAGTCTCCAGCACCGCAGCAACCAGGTGTGGTGGTGCATGCCTGTAATCTCAGCACTCAGAAGGTAGAAACCGGAGGATCAGGAGTTCAAGGCCAGCCTGGGCTACACAAGATTCAATCTTAAAAGACCAGTGGTGAGATGGGCTCAGGGGTTTGGGCCTACCTGTGACCACAGATCCCTGCCCACTGTCCAGCCTGGAGAACCCCAAATTCCCCAGCATCCTCGCTCGCTTGGAGGAGTCTCCCGTGTGTCAGCGGCTGCCCCTCACCTCCTTCCTCATCCTGCCCTTTCAGAGGATCACTCGTCTCAAGATGCTGGTGGAGGTACCTGGCTTGGAGCAGAAGACTGGGGAGGGATGGGAGGCAGAGACCCTGGTGACTCCACAGTCCCTCCAAGGTTGGGCAAGGTCACAAGGGAAGGATGGCCAGCCATGGGGCTCTGATGTCACCCTCCAGAACATCTTGAAGCGGACAGCACAGGGCTCCCACGATGAAGACATGGCCACCAAGGCCTTCACCGCTCTCAAGGAGGTGAGCTCAGCAGCTAGGCTGTGGGCTCCCAAGGGCCTCCCTGACTGGTGGTGTCCCACTAAAACAGTCCCAAAGGCAGGGGTCTAGGCCTGGGTTCTGGGAGCCGAGGTAACCCTTGTTCCCCCTTCCCCCACAGCTGGTTCAGGAGTGTAATGCCAGCGTGCAGTCCATGAAGAGAACCGAGGAGCTCATCCACCTGAGCAAGAAGATCCACTTTGAGGGCAAGGTGAGGGGCTCATGACCTGTCCCCCTTCCTGGGCTCACCTAGAGGCCCTGGCCTCACCTGTCTTCCCCTCTGCCCCTAGATCTTTCCACTGATATCGCAGGCCCGCTGGCTGGTGCGGCACGGGGAGCTGGTGGAGCTGGCCCCGATGCCCGCGGCGCCACCTGCCAGGCTGAAGCTGTCCAGCAAGGCGGTGTATCTGCACCTCTTCAACGACTGCCTGCTGTTGTCCCGGCGGAAGGAGTGAGTGGGAGTGGGCCTGGGGCGAGGGCCTGAGATCAGAGCTGCTTCTCTTCTTCCCCTGCGCTGCGCTTACCACCGAGGGACCCTCTGGGCATGGGGATCCCCACTGGTGCCAAGCTGAGCTGCAGCGCATCCTGGGAGTTCTGTAGCAAAGGCAGATGGAGAGACTGGTCTGTCTTCCAGTTGAGGAGTCAAGGGGTAGGTGGTGTGCAGAGGACTTGCCACTGCTCACAGCTCTAGGCAGGGGTAAGGTGCACAGCTTCAGGGGCCCAGCACTGCCCTGAATCCCGCACATGGCCAGAAGCCAGGCGAGGGAGGTGGCTTATTTCTTTAATCCTAGCACTTAGATGGCTGAGGTAGGAGGATCATTGTGAGTTAGAGGCCAGCCTGGGCTGCAGAGTGAGTTCCAGGTTAGCCTGGGCTAGAGTGATACCCTGCCTCAAGAAAATAAAAAAATAAAATAAATTAAATTAAACAGGGTGGGAAGCTAAGAAGATGGCTTCATATTAAAGGCACTTGCTTGCAAAGCCTGCCGGCCAGGGTTTAGTTCCCAAGTCATCCACATAAGACAGATATGAAATCAAGCCTGGTGCTCATTTGCAGTTGCAAGAGGTCCTGGTGTATTCATATACATATGCAAATAAAATTTTCTAAAAAGACTATTCAGCCAGCACTCAGTGTCTGCTAGGATTGTCCCCTTCTCTCTCTCTCTCTCTTTTTTTTTTATAAGGTAGGGTCTCACTCCTGTCCAGGTTGATTTGGAAGTCACTCTGTAGTCTCAGGTTGTCTCCTAACTCACATGGTGATCCTTCTAACTCCACCTCCTGGGTGCATTTTAAAGGCATTCTAAAATGTTTTTTAAATAGAGGAAAATAAACGTGTCCTATAATGAACATATTTGGAGTATCTAAACCTCCAGCACTTGCTTCCAAGGCCAGCTGGATCCCCCATGTGGACGGGCTCAGCAGGCAGAGACTCAGGAAGGTAGAATCCTGCTTCCACTCTGCAGCCAGTGGCGGGCACTGCAGGACCACAGGGAAGGAGATGGGAGGCTGTTCTCACAGGAGTCAGCTTCTTCCCCCCCCCAACCCCCCCAGCTGTCCTGCTCACCTCTCCTCCCCAGCAGACTGAAGAGAACATGTCTTGTCCCTCTTCCTGCTTCGTTTGTCCCAGCATCCTGAAGCCTTGACACATCTGGATTATCTATGCTCAGCTGGGCACCTGGCAGAGCTTCCTGTCCCTCCCATTCTAGTCCACCCTCTACATGGGAGGAGCAGAATGTCTCTCCTCTGCCACCTTTTTGTTGTTGTTCTTGTCATGTATATATTTCTAAAGTCTGTTTTTTTGTTTGTTTGGTTGGTTTTGTTGAGACAGGGCCTCACTCTAGCCCAGGTGGACCTGGAACTCACTCTGTAGTCCCAGGCTGGCCTTGAACTCCTGGTGATCCTCCTACCTCTGCCTCCTGAGTGCTGGGATTAAAGGCATGCACCACCACACCTGCCAGGTTCTTTTTTGAGGTAGGGTCTCGCTCTAGTCGAGGCTGACCTGGAATTCACTCTGTAGTCTCAGGGTAGCCTTGAACTCACGGCGATCCTCTTACCTCTGCCTCCCGAGTACTGGGATTAAAGGCGTGTGCCACCACGCCCGGCCTGGCCAGGTTCATTTTAAGAGGAAAAAAAAAAAAAACCCAGCTGAGAAGATGGCTCAGCAGTTAGAGGCACTCACATGCAAAGCCTGCAGGCCCAGGTTTAATTCCTAATCTACTCAGATGCAAAAAGTGGTACAAATGTCTGATGTTCATTTGTAGTGGCAAGGAGACTGACTTGGAATTTACTATGTAGTCTCAGGCTGGCCTCAAACTCATGACAATCCTCGTACCTCTGCCTCC
>PVHP010021550.1:0-18650 GCA_004024765.1 Zapus hudsonius | reverse complement strand
CAGCCTGAGACTACATAGTGAATTCCAGGTTAGCCTGGGCTACAGTGAGATCCTACCTCAAGAAAAAAACAATTCAATAATTAGTAGTTGATTTATTAGCAAGCAGAGAAAGACAAAGGGAGAAAGAGAGAGGATGTGTGCACCTCTTAGCCGCTGCAGACAAACTCCAGATGCATGTGCTACTTTGTGTATCTGGCTTTATATGGGTACTGGGGACTCGAACCCTGGTTGTTAGACTTTGCAGACCAGCGCCTTAACCAGTAAGCCATCTCTCCAGCCCAAGAATTAGTAGTTTAAGTAGATTTGAATACAGTTTTGTTCGGGAGAGGGTTCAGCTTGACCTAGTCCCTAAGAGCTTTCTTTGAGAATGTTCTAGGATAATAGCAGCAATGTGTGTTGTATATTGTTAGTTAAGGGTGCCCGGGATGATCAGCGGGAGCCCCCCTCCCTGGAAGAGAGGTGATTTTTGCAAAGGCACACAGCCCCTGCCCTGACCCTCCGGTCCTGTCTTCCTCGAGGCTGGGCAAGTTCGCTGTTTTCGTCCATGCCAAGATGCCAGAGCTGCAGGTGCGGGACCTGAGCCTGAAGCTGCAGGGCATCCCCGGCCACGTCTTCCTCCTGCGGCTGCTGCATGGGCAGCATGCCCGGCACCAGCTGCTGCTGAGGGCCCGCACTGAGTAAGCACCCCGGCCCCTGGGTGCTCCCATCCATCCGTGGCTGTGCACCCTGCCCCGGCGCTGTGCCTCGCCTGGGATGACCATGCCTCTCCTGCTCTAGAAGTGAGAAGCGGCGGTGGATCTCAGCTCTGCGCCCTTCCAGCCCCCAGGAGGACAGGGAGGTCATCGGCGAAGGGGAAGGTAGGCTCTTACTGCCCTTTCTCTGCTTTGACCCTGGTGTCTGGGGGGTGGCTCTGAGGACTCTTGAGGGCTAGGTGGGGTGGACCTCTGAGAGTCCAGCACTATGGACACAGGCAACCCTTCTAGTTAGAAGAGTGATTTTAGGGCTGGGGAGATGGTTCAGTGGTTAAAGGCACTTGCTTGCAAAGCCTCATGGCCCAGTACCCACATAAAACCAGATAGACAAAGTGGTACATGCGTCTGGAGTTTGTGTGCAGCGTCAAGAGGCTCTTGTGACTCCACTCTCTCTCTCTCCTCTCTAAATAAATAAATAATAAATAAATAATTTTTTTTTAGAAAAGGACAGGCCAGGTGTGACACACCTTTAATCCCAGCACATGGGAGGCAGAGGTAGGAGGATCTCTGTGAGTTTGAGGCCGTCCTGAGACTGAATGAATTCCAGGTCAGCTTGGCCTAGAGTAAAACCCTACCTCAAAAAAAACAAAACAAAACAAAACAATAAAAAAGAAAAAAAGAAAAGAAAGGCTAGAGGGATGGCTCAGTGGTTAAAGGCGCTTGCTTGCAAAACCTAATGACCCATGGTTGATTCCCCAGCACCCACATCAAGCCAGATGCACAAAGTGGTACATGCATGTGGAGTTAGTGGCAGCACCAGGGCTCCTAGCTACCCTGGCATGCCTATTCTCTCTCTCTCTCTCTCTCTCTCTCTCTCTCTCTCTCTCTCTCTCTCCTTGCAAATAAATAATAAAAAATTATATATTAAAATAATGGCTGGAGAGAAGGCTCAGCGGTTAAGGCGGTTGGCTCCAGAGCCTAAGGACCCGGGTTCAATTTCCTAGTTACCCATGAAAGCCAGATGCACAAAGTGGCGAATGCATGCAGAGTTCATTTGCAGTGGCTGGAGGCCCTGGCATGCCTACACTCTCTCTTGCTCTCTCTGTGTCTCTTTGCTAATAAATAAATAAAATAATTAAAAAATAAAACACTCAGGAAGCAGAGGTAGGAGGATCTCCATGGGTTCAAGGCCACCCTGTGTCTACATAGTGAATTCCAGGTCAGCCTGTGCTAGAGTGAGACCCTACCTCGAAAAACCAAAAAAGTAAGAGGAATTCTGAGAGGCCAAAGACCTGGCCAAAGTCCCAGCTCAACCGGCAGGGCTGGGTCTGGAACCATGGCTGGCTGGCTTTGCTTCCCATGGTGGGATGGTGGTGGTGTGGGTGAGGGTTGGCTCGGCTGGGAGGTGTTTGAGCAGAGGAGGTGAGGCTGGGCTGCAGGTAGGGAAGAGGAAGAAGGAAGAGGACTCGTTTCCACTGAGCACCTGCATTGGGCCAGGCCCAGGACAGAACCTTGGGGTTGGCCTCTATTTTATGTAGTCCTCCTGTGAGCTGGGTAGGTGGACTTGGTGGCTTCATTTTTCACATCTGCAAAAACTGAGGTTGGGAAAGGTTAAGTGAGTGTCCCCAGGTCACTTAGCAGCATGTGCACAGCTGGGATTTTAAGTCTTCAAACCAGAAGCTGGACTTGGTTTCCAAGCCTGTGGCTGTGGTTTTTATGTTTTATTTTCTTTTTTGGGGGGTGGGGGTGGGTGGGGTTTTGAGGTATGGTCTTGATCTAGTCCAGGCTGACCTGGAATTCACTGTGTAGTTTCAGGGTAGCCTCGAACTCAGGGCAATCCTCCTACCTCTGCAGAGATTAAAGGTGTGAGTGAGCCACCATGCCCAGTTTTTTATTTATTTATTTATTTATTTATTTATTTATTTATATTTGCAATCAGAGAGGGTGGGGTGATAGGGGTGCACCAGGTCCTCTAGCCCCAGCACACAAACTTCAGACACATGTGCCACTTTGTGTATCTGATTCTAATGTGTGTACTGGGAAACTCAACCCAGGTGGTCAGGATTTGCAAGCAAATGCCTTTAACCACTGAGCTTTCTCTCTAGCCCATTATGTATATTTTTATTATTGCTGGGTATTTTGTTTTTGTTGTTGTTTTTTGTTTGGGGGGGATTATTTTGCTTTCAGTTGTTTGAATTTTTTTTTTTTTTTTTTTTTTGGTTTTTCGAAGTAGGGTCTCGCTCTAGTTCAGGCTGACCTAGAATTCACTTTGTAGTCTCAGGGTGGCCTCAAACTCACGGCGATCCTCCTACCTCTGCCTCCCGAGTGCTGGGATTAAAGGCGTGCGCCACCACGCCTGGCAGTTGTTTGAATTTTTTAAAAAAAATTTTATTGAAAGCTTCCATAATTATAGACAATAAATGATGATAATTCCCTTCTTACTCCCAGAATTTATTTATTTTTTTTTTTTGAGACAGGCTCTCACTATGCAGGCCAGATTGACCTGGAATTTGTGATTCTCCTGCCTCAACCTTCTGAGTGCTGGGATTTTAGGTGTGTGTCATCATACCTGCTCAAACCTGTGCTTTTTTAAAAATTATTTTTAGCCAGGCGTAGTGGTGTACACCTTTAATCCCAGCACTTGGGAGGCAGAGGTAGGAGGATCACCATGAGTTCAAGGCCACCCTGAGACTACATAGTGAATTCCAGATCAGCCTGGACTAGAGCGAGACCCTACCTCGAAAAACCAAAAAAAAAATTATTTTTATTTATTTACTTGCAAGCAGAGAGAGAGAGAGAGAGAGAGAGAGAGAGGGAGAGAGAGAGAGGAGATAGGATAAGATAGAGAGAATGGGTGCACCAGGGCCTCCAGCTGCTACAAATGGACCTCCAGATATATGGGCCTCTTTGTGCTTTACGTAGGTACTGGGAATGGAACTTGGGCCATTAGGCTTTGCAGGCAAGCACCTTAACCATTAAGCCATCTCTCCACCCCCAATTTTTTAAAAAAATATTTTATTTATTTATTTTCAAGCAGAGAAACACAGAGAGAGAGACAGAGAGAGGGGGGGAGCACCAGGGCCACCACCTTGTGGGTCTGGCATATGCGGGTACTGGGGAATTGAACCCAGGGCCCTAGGCACTGGAGGCAAGTGCCTTAACTGCTGAGCCATCTCTCCAGCCTCCACCCCCAATTTTTTATCTTTTTTTTTTCAAGGTAGGGGGGTCTCGCTCTAGCCCAGGCTGACCTGGAATTCACTATGTAGTCTCAGGGTGGCCTTGAACTCACGGTGATCCTCCTACCTCTGCCTCCCGAGTGCTGGGATTAAAGGTGTATGCCATTGCCTCTTGCCACTGAAATGAACTCCAGATGCATACACCATCTTGTACATCTGGCTTTACCTGGGTACTGGGGAGTTGAATCATTGCCAGCAGGGCCTTGCAAATAAGTGTCTGAGCTAACTGCCCAGCCCCATGCTGTCAGGTTTTAAGAAGTCACGTGCCTTGCTTACCCACAGAGAAGGTCTCCTGGAGGGGTGAGGGGCATATGGGATTCCTGTGGAGGTCAGAAGCAAGTTGTCATGCTGAGCTGGGGAGTTGAGTGCAGGGCCCGACGCCCCCAGGGCTGAGCTTTGGGTCAGGGGAACCTGTGCCCAGGGTGGGCAGGTGTGGCAGGGGCACAGGAGTGACTGTGGTCCTCTTCCCCCTTACTTTTTCCCACTGTCCTTCATCCTGCCATGGGGACTCCCTGACGGTCCCTCGGGCTGTCAGACCATCCCCAGGTTCAGTGTGTAAGGACTTACAAGGCTCTGCAGCCCGATGAGCTGACCTTGGAAAAGACCGACATCCTAGCGGTGAAGACCCGGACCAGTGACGGTGAGAGGCGCTTGGGTGGCCGGATGATCAAGCTGTCACAGGGACAGGTTATGCAACTGTTGAAAAGCCATAGCATGTGGGAATCAGGTTAGACAAGAGGAGGAACTTCCTGCTTGTAATGCTGTAGGATCAAGAATGGAGAGTAATGGGGGAGAGTGGAAAATATCCTTCCCAGAGGATATCAGGAAAAACAGGTCAGAAATACATTTATAAGCCTGCTAGAGGCAGGGTCCTTCCCAGATCTGAGTGATGCTAAGGTGATGTCACCTGGCCCCGGGCTTGTTTGCATCAGGCTGAGGCAGTCCCTCCCAGGCTGGCCTGGTGGCTCTTAGGTGCCACTTATGCTGTGTGTCCCCAGGCTGGCTGGAAGGTGTGCGTCTGGCAGATGGTGAGAAGGGGTGGGTACCACAGGCCCACGTGGAGGAGATCAGCAGCCTCAGCGCACGCCTGCGCAACCTCCGAGAGAACAAGAGGCTCACAAGTGCCAGCAGCAGGCTGGGGGAGCCACCTCCCTGACACCCAGGACCTGGCTCCAGGCAGGTGGCCGGTCCTCAGTGTGTCTTGTCACTGTCCCTGGAGTCCCTGGCCAGAGCGCTGCCCTCCACTGCTGTGCCTCCACCCACATGACTCCCAGCATCCTGCCAGGAGCCCCTTGTTTGCTGAAGATGGGTACTGGGGCCTGTGTGTTTCTGGAAGCTTCTCTGCTGCCTCCCCGGTGGCTGAGCCGGTTCTGGGGCCAGGACAGTTCTGTTTGGAGTCTGAGCTCTGACTCAGCCAGGCCATGGCACTGGCCACCATCCTGAGGACACTGCTGCTCCCAGCAGGAGCGAGACCTGTGGACTGGGTATCAGCTTTTGGCTGCAAGTAGCCAAGTGTCAGATCCAAGCAGGCTGGACTATTAAAGAGACTGGATTGGCTCTTGTATTTGCTTCACATGGCTTCCGTCACACATCACCACGAATGGCGAGGTGGGGACTAGAAAGCTTTCTTGCAGTTCTGGAGTCCAGGCTGCTGGCTAACCTGCCCTTGCAACCACATCATCCAAGTCCCTCTGCCTGCCCTCTGCGGGTCCACCCGCAGGCCCTCTTCTCTTGCTGGTGAACTGTGGTTGTGTTTGGAGTTCACTTGAAAAATCTCCCGTGTCACTGTTCTCTATTGAAATCAGCTGCAGATACACCCCTCCCCTATGCCTTTACTTTTTAAAAATATTTTATTTATTTGAGAGAGAGAGAGAGAGAGAGACAGAGAGAGAGAGAGAGAGAGACAGAGAGAGAGAGAGAGAGAATGGGCACACCAGGCCCTCCAGCCACTGCAAATGAACTCCAGACACACGCGCCCTCTTGTGCATCTGGCTTTATATGGGCACTGGGGAATCGAACTCTGGTCCTTTTGCATTGCAGGCAAATGCCTCAACCGCTAAGCCATCTATCTCTTCAGCCCATATGCCTTTACATTTTAAAAAACTGTTTATTTGAGAGAGAGATAGAGTGTGGAAGCCACATGCGCCAGTTCATGCATCTGGCTTTATGTGGGTGCTGGGGAATAGAACCCAGGCTGCCAGGCTTTACAAGCAAGTGCCTTTAGCTGCTCAGCCATCTCTCTAGCCTTCCCCTATGTTTTTTAGCTTTTTGTGTTTTGAGATAGGGACTTGGTATGTCATCTAGGCTGGCCTAGAATTGACTATGTAGCCCAAGCTGTCCTTGAACTCATGATCCTCCTGGGAGTTGAAATTGCAGGCATGTGTCACCGTAGACTTCCACTTTTTAAAATAGCAGGTGACACTCCCAGGGTCCAGACATTAGGTATTTATATCCTTTGTAGGGTTGCTTTTGAGCCTCTAACAGTTTCTGTGACTGAAGTGAAGAAGCAAGTCCAGCTTCACGTAAGATTTGACTGGCTCCTTCAGTGCTGTCCTCAAGGGCCAGCTCGTTCTCTCCTCTCTTCTCCTCCCCTCCCCTCCCCTCTCCTCTCTTCTCTCTCTTTTGGTTTTCCCAGGTAGGCTGACCTGAAATTCACTATGTAGTCTCAGGGTGGCCTTGAACTCACAGCAATCCTCCTACCTCTGCCTCCTGAGTGCTGGGATTAAAGGCGTGGACCACCACTCTTTGAAGAAAAGTTTATTTTGACTGGCAGCTCAGTACTGTGGGGGTATGTGCCAGAAAGAGGAAAGGGCTGGATCCCCATATCCCTGGAGTTCTGGGAGTCCCCATGTACTCACTGCTCACTGGGGTCTGTCATCTAGAGGGTGGAGGCCCAGTGGTGATGAGTGTGGAACTGTGGACAGGGAGCACCCTTCATCCTCAAAGGGAGGTCACAGGGAAAGGAATAGAAGAGATGATGGTAACAACAGGGAACTGAACCCAGTCCCTCACACGTGCAAGACAAGCGCTCCACCTCTGGGCCACACCAGCCTCAGTTGATTTCTTTCTTTGCATGTGTGTTTGGGAGGGCCAGGGCCTCTTGCAGCTGCAAATGAATGACTGGGAATTAACATGGGCCAGAAGGGTTTGCAGAAGGGTCCTTTAACTGCTCAGCCATCTCCCCATCTGCCTCACTTTCGTTTCGTGTACATATGTGCCCATGCCCATGTGTGTGTGGGCACACATGCACGTGTTTGTAGGTGTGTGGAGGCTAGTGTAAACCTCAGGTGTTTTTTGTCAAGTGTCCTCCATCTTTTTTTTTTTTTTTTTTTTTGAGACAGGGTCACTTATTGACCTCGCACTCAACAAATCGGGTAGACTGGCTGGCCATCAAGCCCAGGAATCCACCTGTGCCACCTCCCCAGCACCGGGATTACAAGCACACATTGCAGTGCCTGTAACGGGGTTTCCAACCCAGGCCTTCAGGCTTTGCAGGCAAGCGAACCCCCAGCCATCTCTCTAGCCCATCCATCAGGCTTTTTTTTTTTTTTTAACCACAGGGTCTCATGCAACCCAGGCTGGCCTAAGCATGCTATGGAGCTGGGGCAGGTCTTGAACTCCTGATCCTTGTCTCCACCTCCTGTGTGCTGGGATCACAGACCAAACTGGTTTGGATTTCTGGGTCTCCTTAGATTCCAGGCCATCCCAGGGCAGTGTGGAGCTGAGCTCTCCACCCTCCTTCCTCTCCCCACTGCTCACCACCCGCACCCCAGCCACAGAGCTGGTGTCTGCACGTGACTAGAGCCCAGTGTATCTGAGCTGCAGATGGCTGGGGTTTCTCATGCACCCACAAATGCCCTCGCCTGGCCCACATCCCGTGTTGCTTGGAGTCCTGATTTGAGACAGCGTCTCAGTTTTTCCTTATTTTTCAGAACCTGGATAATTTTGAGTTGTCTGGTCAGTATTTTGTAGACAATCCTGCAATTTGGGCATATCTGATATTTTTCTCATGACGAGGCAGGAGTTATTGCGGCTTGAGGGAAGAATACCACAGAGGTAAATAGTCCTCACATGAAGTCTGGAGGCATGTGATGACCACGTGACTTGGTGCTGGTGTTGATCTTTTTTTCATTCTTCTAAAAAGGTTTTATTAATTTATTTAGAAAGAGACAGAGAGAGAATGGGCATGCCAGGGCCTCCTGCCAATGCAAACAAAAACATGCATCAGACTCATGTGGCACTTTGTGCATCTCGTTTTACATGAATACTGGGAATTGAACCCTAGGCCTCCAGCAGGCTTTGCAAACAAGTATCTCTTTTTTTTTTTTTTTTTTTTTTTTTGAGGTAGGGTCTCGCTCTAGCCCAGGCTGACCTGGAATTTACTCTGTAGTCTCAGGGTGGCCTCAAACTCACAGCGATCCTCCTACCTCTGCCTCCCTAGTGCTGGGATTAAAGGCGTGCGCCACCACGCCCGGCTTGCAAACAAGTATCTTTAATTGCTGAGCCATCTCCCCAGCTCCCCCTTTTAATATTAATTAATTAATTAATTAATTAATGAGAGACACAGACTATGGGTACACCAGGACCTCCTGCCACAGTAAATGAACTCTGGACTTATGCCTTACTTTGCACATCTGGCTTTATGTGGTTACTGGGAAATAAATTCAGGCTGTACGCTTTGCAAGAAAGTGCCTTTACCTACTTAGCAATTTTTCCAGCCCCCCTCCCTTTTTAAAAACTTTTTATGGATAGCTTCCATAATTGTAGACAAACTATTATGATTCCCTCCCCCATCTCTCTCCCCCCTCTCAATTAGTCTCTGTTTTGTTTCGGTGTCATCATCTTTTCCTCCCATTATGTGGAGGTATTATCAGACACTGTGAGGTCAAGGCCATTTCATGTCTGGAAGTTTGTGTTGTAAGCAGTCCTACCCTTCCTTTGGCTCTTACAATCTTTCCACCACCTCTTCCACAATAGACCCTAAGCCTCTGAGCCTTTACATGGGTACTGGGGTTTTGAACCCAGGCCTTTAGGCTTTACAGGCGAGCGCTTTAACCCCTGAGCCATCTCTCTATCCCATCCTCAGTCTTTTTTTTTTTTTTTTTTTTTTTTTTGCCACAGGGTTCATGTAACCCAGGTTGGCCTGAAGCACTCTATGGAGCTGAGGTAGGTCTTGAACTTCTGATCCTCTGTCTCTTCCTTCTGTGTGCTGGGATCACAGGCCAGAGCCACCAGACCCAATCAGGAATTGTGATAGAGATGTCCCAGTGCTGAACAGTACTGTCATTTCTTCTCAGCACTGTGGTGTCTTTTGAGTTATCCTAGTGGTCACCACCATATGGAAAGAGAAGCTTCTCCAGCCAATAGTGAGAGTAGCATTATCATATGGGTTTGATGATTAAAAAAGAGTGTTTATAAGGCAGTTTGGTGGGCATAATATATGTATTTAACCAGAAAACAGCAGGCATTACTCCCCTAGGGCTCATGACCTTCCCCACCATAGGCTTTTTGTTGTTGTTGTTGTTGTTTTTCGATTTAGGGTCTCACTCTAGCCCAGGCTGACCTGGAATTCACTCTGTAGTCTCAGGGTGGCTGGCGAACTCACTCTGATCCTCCTACCTCTGCCTCCTGAGTGCTGGGATTAAAGGCATGCGCCACCACGCCTGGCCATTCTCTCTCTCTTAAATAAATAAATAGCACTTGGGAAGCAGAGGTAGGAGGATCAGAGTGAGTTCGCCAGCCACCCTGAGACTACATAGTGAATTCCAGGTCAGCCTGGGCTAGAGCGAGACTCTACCTCGAAAAAAATAAAAGAATAATTGAGTTAGCTGAGTGTAGTGGCACACACCTTTAATCCCAGCACTCAGGAGGCAGAGGTAGGAGGATCACTGTGAGTTCAAGGCCAGCCTGAGTCTACAGTGTGAATTTCAGGTCAGCCTGGGCTAGAATGAGACTCTACCTTGAAAAATCAAAACAAAAAATTACTTATGTATTTTCATGGGTGTGTATGGGGATATACATACCAGGGTCTCTTATTGCTGCAAATGAAAATCAGATGCCATTCTTTGTAACTGGCTTTACATGGCCGCCATAAAATGAAACCTGACAGGCAGCACACACAAGCAAGTGCTCCCAACTGCTGAACCATTCCCCCAGCCCAAAATTAATTCATTAAAAAATATTGGGCTGAGCCAGGCGTGGTGGTGCACGCCTTTAATCCCAGCACATGGGAGGCAGAAGTAAGAGGATTGCTGTGAGTTCAAGGCCACCCTGAGACTACATAGTGAATTCCAGGTCAGCCTGGACTAGAGTGAGACCCTACCTCGAAAAAACAAAAAAAAAAAGGGCTGGAGAGATGGCTCAGCGGTTAAGGCACTTGCCTCCAGTGCCTAAGGCCCTGGGTTCAATTCCCCAGTACCCACATAAGCCAGACCCACAAGGTGGTGGCCCTGGTGCTCTCTCTCTCTCTCTGTCTCTCTCTCTCTCTCTGCTTGAAAATGAATAAATAAAATATTTTTTTAAAAATTAAAAAAAATACCAGGCGTGGTGGCGCATGCCTTTAATCCCAGCACTTGGGAGGCAGAGGTAGGAGGATCACCATGAGTTCAAGGCCACCCTGAGACTACATAGTGAATTCCAGGTCAGCCTGGGCTACAGTGAGACCCTACCTCAAAAAACCAAAAAAAAAATAAAAATAAATAAAAATAAAAAAATAGATAAAAAATATTGGGCTGGAATACTTACCTGGCAGGGGAGACACCATGGTCACTAAGGTGGTTTTCCCAGGGCGAGGCTTATCCATTGCACTCCAGATGTGCTGACCCCTGCGATTTCCCCAAATGCGGGAAACTTGACTGCATGATTTGTGGTAGTGGGGGACTGTGTTAGCCCTTGCCCCTAAAAAAAAATTTTGGGCTGGAGAGATGACTCAGCAGTTGAAGAGCTTGCCTGCAAAGCCTAATGACCTGGACTGGATTCCCCAGTAGCCACATTCAGCCTAGAATAGCTATGAACGAGGCCTGGAGCAGTTCCCTCTCGTCGCTGGGACAAAACAGCCAACCAGAAGCAGCTTACGGAGGAAAGGGTTTATTTCAGCTCACAGTGTGGAAGGGAGTATCATCATGCCAGGGAAAGCATGGCTCAGCAGAGCACAGAGCATCACATCAGCCAGAAGGAAGCAGCAAGTGTGAGCTGGGTCAGCACTGGCAAGGGAGCTGGATTATAACATCTCAAGGCTCTGCCCACAGTGACACCTCCTCCAGCAAGGCTCTGCCTCCCAAAGGCGGGGAGCAAGTGTGAGGCTTGATCACAAACACACCAGGCCTTGAGGAACACTTCACATTAAAAACCACCAGGCTGCAAATGGTCAGAAGGTGGAGGTAGGAGGATCCTCATGAGTTTGAGGCCACCCTCAGACTACATAGTGAATTCCACATCAGCCTGGGCTAGAGTGAGACCCTACCTCAAAAAAACAAAAAAAGAAAAAGAAAGAAAGAAAGGAAGGAAGGAAGAAGAAAGAAAGAAAACCTCCAGGCCCAACGTGAAATTGTAAATTTATTAAAATATTGTGAGAATAGCCGGGCGTGGTGGCACACGCCTTTAATCTCAGCACTCAGGAGGCAGAGGTAGGAGGATTGCCGTGAGTTTGAGGTGAGCCTTGAGTTACATAGTGAATTCCAGGTCAGCCTGGGCTAGAGCAAGGCCCTACCTCAAAAAACCAAATATATGTATATATATATATAGTGAGAATTTTGCAAATTTTGTGTATGTGTGTGTGGGTACACAAGTGTGTGTATGTGTATATGAAGGTCAACATTAGATGGCTTCCTCAATCATTCTCTGCCTTATTCATTCATTTATTTGTTTGTTTATTTATTCATTCATTCATTCATTTAGAGGCAGGGTCTCACTTTAGCCCAGGCTGACCTGAAACTCACTCTGTAACTTGAGTCTGGCCTTGAACTCACAGTAAGCCCTGCTTAAGCCTCCCAGGTACTGGCATTAAAGGTGTGCACCTCCACACCCAGCTCCCTCCACCTCATTCTATTAGTGTCTCTCACTGAACCTGGAGCTTGCTGATGCTCATCAGTCTAGGCTAGGTAGCCCGCAAGTCCCAGGAACATCCTGTCTCTGCCTCCCCGGTGGGCGCCAGTATGCTCGCTCACTTGTGTGGCTTTTATGTTGGTGCTGGGGAGCTGAACTCGGGTCCTCATGCTTGAGGGGTAAGCGCTTTACCCGCCGAATCTTTCCTTCCTTCCTTTTTTCTTCCTTCCTTTCTCTCTCTCCCTCCCTTTCTGTGGTGGTTTGATTCAGGTGTCCCCTATAAACTTAGGTGTTCGGAATGCTGGGTCCTCAGCTGGTGGCAATTAGGGAATTGGAGCCTCTTGGAGGCAGTGTATTGTTGGGGGTGGGCTTATGGATGTTATAGCCAGTTGCCCCTTGCCAGTGCTTGGCATACCTTCCTGCCCGTTTGCCACCTGCTGTGGCAGAGGTGATATACAGCCTCTGCTCATGCTATGGTTTTCCCTGCCACGTAGAGTGTCTCCTCAAGTCTGTGAGCCAGAATAAACCCTTTCTTTCCCGCAAGTTGTGTTGGTCAGGTGCTTTCTGCCAGCAACGAGAAAGTTTGACTACAACACTTTCCTTTCTCCTTCCTTCCGTTCTTCCTTCTTAACTCCCTTCCCTTCCCTTTCCTCTTCCTTCTTCCCTTCCTTCCTTTCTTTTTGTAATTTGATTGCATGGTTCATAACCATGAACTACAAAGAGTTACAAAGATGGCAATGTCGTGCAAGAGAGATGGCTCAGCAGTTAAGGAGCTTGTCTGCAAAGCCTAAGGACCCGGGTTCAATTCCCCACTACCCACATGAAGCCAGATGCACAAGGTGGCGCATATGTCTGGAGTTTGTTTGCAGTGGTAGGATGCCTTGGCATGCCCATTCTCCTCTCACTACCTCTCTATGTCTCATAAATAAATTAAAATAGTTTTAAAAGACCACAGTGTTGCCAGGCGTGGTGGCACACGCCTTTAATTCCAGCACTCGGGAGGCAGAGGTAGGAGGATCACCGTGAGTTCAAGGCCACCCTGAGACTACAGAGTGAATTCCAGGTCAGCCTGGGCTAGAGCGAGACCCTACCTCAAAAAAAAAAGACCATAGTGTTGTGTTGTAACGTCAAAAGTTTGGACATGGCTACATGAGTATACTTCAGTTGCCTCATCTGCAAACAGGAACGTGGACCATGGAGCCTGGGGAGATAAAGCAGGAATGTGTGACACATTAGCTTCTGAAAGAAGTCACAACAAGGGGAGGCTTTCGTTGCATCGGAGGTACCCAGCTCAGAGCATGAGGCCTCCATCCGTCTGGGCAGGCATGAGGGTGTCAGCGGAGAGTGGGAGGCCCAGAGAGGTGAGAACAGCCCTCCGAGCTTCCTCCAACGCTGCATCTCACTGCGCAGGGAAAGGCAAGATTGGCACCGGCTGGCAAAGAGAGCCAAGGCTGGCATCCAGACTGCTTTGGCACATCTGGATTGGCTGACAGAGGGTCTGGGCTAGACACTGGGAGCCTGGGGCAGGCTCTGGGGTATGCTGCCAGGCCATGATCAGGCTGCAGGAGATCTTCCAGGGCAGACCCCCCCACCCCCCTCTGCTCTCCACCACCACCCAGAGAGAACTCGGCCAGCATCATGGGGCACTCCTTTCCAGGATGTCTGCTTCTGCCCAGGAGGTCCTGCTCTGGCATCTGGCCTTGGCCAAAAATGCAGGCCCTGCCTCTGCTTGCTGCAGAAGGTAGGTAGACTGGTATGTCTACTGCAGGGTAGGCTCCTCTGTTCTCTGCCCAGCCAGACTCCAGACCTTGGGTCTTTAGGAGGAGGCCTTGAAGGCTTCCTGGTGCTCAGTGTATCCATGCCTGCCCTTTGCTTAGGGACCTGATGCCTGGTCACATCCCCAAACTCAATCTGTTGTTTACAAGACTTTGTCCTGAAGTGATATTGTTGAGAAACTTACTAGTAGGTCCGTAGTAGAGCCTGAATTTAGTATCAACCTACCCAGCGCCAAAACAAAGCCTGGGAAGGGGCCCATATTTTATTGTTCATTTCAGCTGGGTGTGGTGGCACATGCCTGTCATCCTGGCAGCTCAGCCCTCAGGAGGTAGAGGCAGGAGTGCTACAAGCTCCAGGACATCTGGTCTACATAGTGAGACACCATCTCCAAAGTAAATAACAAGATTCAAAATGTCCATTTCAAGCAGGGCATGGCGGCGCATGCCTTTAGTCCCAGCACTGAGAGGCAGAGGTTGGAGGATCGATGTGAGTTCAAGGCCACCCTGAGACTACATAGCGAATTCCAGGTCAGCCAGGGCTAGAGCGAGACCCTACCTCAGAAACAAACAAACAAAATATTTCCGGGATTGGAGAGATGGCTCAACCATTAAGGCATTTGCCTGCAATGTCTAACTACCCGGGTTTGATTCTCCAGTAGCCACGTAAAGCCAGATGCACAAAGTGGTACGTGCATCTGGAGTTCCTTTGCAGTGGCTAGAGGCTCTGGCATCAAACAAACAAACAAAAAGTCCACGTCCCTCTCGTGGTCCGCTGTGGGGCAGTAGAAAGAACAGAATGCTTTGAGCACTTGTTTCTTTGTTGGCTTCCCTCCAGCCCTCTCTCCTTTCCTCTTGTGTCTTTCAGATCCCTTCCATTCTCTCTCCCACTTGGGTCTCCCACGGGCAGGGCACCACCTGCTGGGCGCACAGGGAAGTGCAGGGGGCTCCTGAGTCCCAGATGGGCTCAGGTGAGGCGGGGGACGCATTGCCACGCTGGCTAGGAGAAGGTGTAAGTCAGCAGGACTGTTCTAAAACAGTTTAGCACTGCTCCCCTCCTTGGTACTCACCCAACAGGAAGGGGTCCCTTTGTCTCCCAGGGAAGCTCCTCACAGTCTAGCTCAAATGGGGGAAGCCACCAAGCGCTTGCCAGACAAGCATGGTGTAACTCACAGCAAAGCACTGGACATGGCAAGAGTAAAGCACCTGCAAAGCTGGATGTGGTGGTTCACACCTTTAATCCCAGCATTCCCCAGGCAGAGGTAGGAGGGTTGTGAGTTTGAGGCCAGCCCGGGCTAGAGTGAGACTCTACCTCAAATTTTTTTTTAAGTTGGATGCTGTGGCAGGTGTCTGGAATACCAGCTCAGCTACAGTAAGAAGGGGATGGAGCTAGGAGAATGTCTGGGAAGCTAGCCTGGTATATGCAGTCCTGTGAACAATGGTAAGAGACCCTTCCTCAAATGAGGTGGAAGGGGAAGGGCATGTATGTATCCCCCCCCCACGAACACATACAGACACATACAAAAACCAAAAACCAAACACTTCCTCCTGGGCCAGGGCGAGGCTGTGGTAGAACACTTGCCTAGTATTTGCAGACTCTTAGCACCCCAAAACCAAAACCTTCCCCTTATCTCTACTCCTCAGTCACACACACACACACACACACACACACACACATTTGTTTTGTTTCTCCACTCTAGCTCAGGCTGACCTGGAACTCACTCTGTAATCTCAGGCTGGCCTCGAATTCATGGAGATCCTCCTACCTCTGCCTCCTGAGTGCTGAACTTAAAGGCGTGTTCCCACCATGCCCAGCCTTTGTGGACTTTTCTTATCCTTTCTACCACTGGACTTCAAAGTCCACAAGGCAGGGACCTTGGCTGTCCTCCAGTGCTGTGGCCCGGGAGACCTGCAGAGGCATAGCTCAGAAAATGTGCACCAGGGGTGGTAGAGTGAGATTCACACCCAGGTCTGTGTGAACCTGAGTCTGTACTCTCCTGAGACCCTCTGCTCCCTGCACCCCATGACAGACAGCTCCCACATTGCCTTCCCCCCAACCCCTCGGCCTGTTTCCTCATGGTACCAGTGAGACTGGATGACACGGTGTCCTCAGGCTGTCCTACCGAGGCTGATCTGCCCTGGATACCAGGTGACCAGCTCTGCCACCCTTGCCACCTTGACCCGGCTTTGAACTTGGGCTCAGCTTTCATTTCCTGTCTGCCCCGGGGTTCGTGATTCAAGTGTCCTCCCCAGGTCCTTTTTCTGACCCTCCTGGAAGAGAGAACACAAGGAAATGGGCGGCACAGCAGCAGGAGGGACTCTGGACACAGGCAGAGTTTGCCAACTGTGGGAACTGTCACAAACACCTGGGCGGGCCGGAGGAAGTGGAGTTGTGACATCCCTGCCCCTGAAGAGCAAGAAGAACAGGACTAGCAGTCACTTGCTTGGGCAGGGCTCGGGATGGACAGGCTGGCCTTTGCAAGCTGCTCACAGGCGTTGGCTCCCGAGTGGCTGGGGGCTGGGGAGATGACAGGTGGGAGAAAGGTCAGCCATGGGGCCTGGAGGGCCAGGTGCTGGTGTGGACACTGGAGGGGAGGACAGGGCTCTGGAGCATCCAGGCTGGGTGACATCACCATGAGGCTGTAGAGGTGTCTTAGTTTCCAGAGCAGAGTGTGAGGAAGCAGCCTGAGGCCTGCCTTTTGTTAACAAGCATGGTGCTCCTGGCATGTTACTGTCTTTACTGGGCCTCGGTCTCCTCACCTGTTAAATGGGGACAATGACACAGACTAAAGGAAGAGACACAGCTATGTGTGCTAGTGCAACACCCATGACCCCAGCATTTGGGAAGCAGAGGTAGGAGGATCACTGTGAGTTCGAGGCCAGCCTGGAGCTACGGCGTTCCAGGTCAGCCTGGGCTAGAGTGAGACTCTAATTTGAAAATCCAAAAAAAAAAAAAAAAAAAAAACCAAAAATAAGTAATAACACTGATAGTAAATTGGGCTGAAGAGATGATGGCTTAGAGGTTAAGGTGTGAGACCCTACCTTGAAAAAACAACTATATATATATATATATATATATATATATATATATATATATATACAAATATATATAATATTTAAAAGAAAGGCAGTTTTGTTGTATGTATGTAATTAATTAATTATTTATTTATTTAAAAGAGAGATGGAGAGAGATTGGGCACACCAGGGCCTCTGGCCTCTGCCAACAAACTCCAGATACATGCACCACTTTGTGCATCTGGCTTTATGTGGGTACTGGGGAATCAAACCTGAGTCATCAGGCTTTTGCAAGCCAGTCCCTTAATCACTGAGCTATCTCTCCATCACAAATAATTTTTTTTTTTGAGGTAGGGTCTTGTTCTAGCCCAGGGTGACCTGGAATTCACTATGTAGTCTCAGGCTGGCCTCAAACTCATGAGGATCCTCCTGCCTCTTCCTCCCAAGTGCTGGGATTAAAGACGTGTACCACTATGCCCAGCAATAAAAATATTTTTAAAAAATAATAATGGGGGTTATAGAGATTGTTCAGCAGTTGAAAAAACTTGCTTGCAAAGCCTAATGGCCTGGGTTTGATTCCCCAGTGCCCATGTAAAGCCAAATGAACAAAGTGGCACATGCATCTGGGGTTCATGTGCAGTGGCTGGAGGCCCTGGTGCACCTTTTCTCTCTCTCTCTCAATCTCTTCTTGCAAATAAATAATAAATAAATTTTTTAAAATAAGAAGTACGTGTAGAGGCTGAGAGTAGGAAACTGTCGGGTGGGGGAAGGGCCAGCAATGGGGCCAGGAGGTCCAGATGCGTTTCGGAGGCTAAGGTAGGAAGATTGTGTGAATGTGAGACCAGTTTGGGCTACAGAGTGAGTTTCAGGCTAGTCTGGGTGAGAATGAAGCCCTGTCTCAAAAAAAAAAAAAGAAAAAAAAGAAAGAAAGAAAAGAAAAAAAAAGAAATAAAAAGTAGATGCAGGTGTGGCGGCACCTGCCTATAATCCCAGCACTTGGGAGGCAGAGGCAAGAGGATCAGAAGTTCAAGTTCACCCTTAGCTATACGGCAAGCTGGAGGATAGTCTGGAATACATGAGACTCTGCCTCAACAAACAAATAAGCAAGAAAGACTGAAAAAACACTTTGCAAGGAAGGGGTGCATCTCTGGGCAGATGGCAATGGCAGATGTTCCACGTAATGAAGGCCGTGTTCCTGTCTGTGGTTTGACCTCAACACACACCTTGTTTGAGACAGGGACTCATGTATCTCAGGTTGACCTCAATGTGCTGTGCAGCTGAGGATGACCTTGAACTTCTAATCTTTCTGCCTCCACATCCCAGAAGCTGAGTCTATAGGTATGAGCCACCATGTCTAGTTTAGTTGGTGCAAGCTGTCAAGTAAATTGTCTAGTGAGCTACATGCCCCAGCCCCCAACACCCTATTTTAAAAATATTTTGTTTAAGCAGGGCATGGTGGTGCACACCTTTAATCCCAGCACTAGGGAAGCAGAGGTAGGAGGATTGATGTGACTTCAAGACTATCCTGAGACTACATAGTGAATTCCAGGTCAGCCAGGGCTAGAGTGAGTCCCTACCTCAAAAAGCTAAATATATATACATATATGTTTTAATTATTTAAATTTATTTATTTGCACATAGAGAGACAGAGAGAGAGAATGCGTGCACCAGGGCCTCTATCTACTGCACACAAACTCCAGATGCATGCTCCACTTTGTGCCTCTGGCTTTATGTGGGTCCTGGGGAGTCAAATGCAGGACCACCAGGCTTTGCAAGCAAGCACGTCTAACTGCTGAGCCATCTCTCCAGCCCCAGGGTCCTATTTTTTTAGCCCATTCTACAGACTACCTTCTTCTTTTTTTTTTTTTTTTTTTTTTTTTTTTTTTTTTTTT